>CM021105.1:249211614-249244661 GCA_007115665.2 Sequoiadendron giganteum | reverse complement strand
ATAGTAACCTAGTCTCATAATCTTATGGGCTAAGGTTGGACCACTTGAATGGGATCCACATATACCCTCGTGCACTGCTCACAAAGTTCTTTGTGCTTCTTCAGCATCAAGACATCTCATTAGGGCGTTGTCTAAGGTGCGTCTATATAGGGTTTCTCTGATGATGGTGTACTTGGCGGACTTATGGATGAAGGTTCGACGTTGCTTATTGGATAAGTCTTGAGGTAAGGTTTGATTTGTTAGATAGTCGAATATTTCTTTATATCAAGGAGATGTAGGACAAACAATGGTACACATCATCATAGTATCGGGGATATCGTAAGTAGGGACCAACAGCTGTTCAACCAGAAACTAGAACTTAGGCACGTTACTCGGAATATCCAACAAGGAACCCATGGTTGCCATAGCATCTACAGCTCTATTCTGAATGCGTGGTATTTGTTGAAAAGTTATGTCCTTGAAATATTGTTTGAAACTATCAGCCATTCTCTTGTAAGGGGCAAGCTTCTCATCCTTAGTTTTGTACTCATCATTTACATGTCAGATTACCAGTTGAGAGTCACCAAAGACATGTAGGCTCTTAATGTTCCATTGTGTTGCCATTTTCAAGCCTGTCACTAAGGCTTCATATTCTACTATATTGTTTGTACAAGGGAAAGCAATCCTGAATGATTTGGGAATGGTATCACCTTGAGGTGTGACAAATAAGACACCAGCTCCTGAACCACGATTTGTATGTGACCCATCAAAGTACAGTTTCCAGTCAGTTTTAATGTCAATGTTGAATAGAAATTCATCTAGAAAATCTGCCACTAAGGGATGATCTGCTTTTATAGGTGCATCAGCTAATTGATCTGCAATCACCTGTCCTTTTATAGCCTTCCTCTTGACATACTCAATGTCATACTCACTAAGTATCATGACCCATTTAGGCAATTGACCTGTTAAAGTTGCCTTACTTAGAAGGTATTTGAGTGGATCAATTTTTGTAATTAACATTGTTTGTCGATTGAGCATGTAGTGCCGAAGTTTTTGGGTAGCAAAAACTACCACAAGACAGGCATGTTCTATGTTGCTGTAATTTAATTCATAGCCCACTAAGGTACGACTAATGTAATAGACCGCTCTCTCATGACCTTGATCATCTTTTTGTGCGAGAAGAGCCCCTAATGCCGACTGAGTTGCTGAAATATATAAGATCAAAGGCTTTCCTTCTATAGGTGGCATTAAGATTGGTGGAGTTAGCAAATAGTCCTTGATTTGTTTGAATGCTTCCTAGCATTTAAGCATCCACACAAATGGTACTCCTTTCTTGAGTAGATGTTAAAATGGATGAATCTTATCTACCAGTTGTACTATGAATCGCCTAATTGACTGTATTTTTCCCTATAGAGTTTTGAGTTGTCCTATGCTGACTAGAGGAGGCATTTCTATGATAGCTCTTACCTTCTCTGGATCTACTTCAATGCCTCTTTGAGAGATGATATACCTTAACAATTTCCCCGATTTGACTCCAAAGACACACTTCTTCAGATTCAGCCTGACATTGTAGTTCTCTAGCCATTGGAATATCTTATTTAAAACCTTTAAGTGAGCTTCTCTTGTTTTTGATTTTGCTATAATTTCATCGATGTAATCTTCCATGAGAATGTGTACAAAGTCATGGAAAATTGTAGTCATTGCGCATTGGTAAGTAGCTCCTACATTCTTAAGCCCAAAAGGCATAACGTTCCAACTGTATGTGCCCCATGGACATGTGAAAGTTGTCTTATGTTGGTCTTCAGTTGCTATTTTAATCTGGTTGTATCCCGAGAAACCATCCATGAGGGATAGCATCTCATACCCCGCTGTAAGATCCACTATCATATCTATATTCAGCAAAGGGAAGTCATCCTTAGGACATGCCTCATTGATATCTCTAAAGTCTGTACAAATTCAAATGCCCCCAGTTGGTTTAGTCATGGGTACAAGATTCGATATCCAATCTGCATAGTCTATTGTCCTTATGAATCCTACATCCAAGAGTTTCTTTAGTTCTGTCTTGACCAATAGAGCAATCTGCAGGTGCATTTTTCTTAACTTTTGTTTGACTGGTTTGATGCCTAGCTGCAATGGTAAATGGTGCAATATTAGATCTGGATCCAACCCAGGTATGTCAGCATACGACCATGCAAAGTTTATCTGTCTCTTTTGGAAGAAGTGCTTAAACTTAGGTTTTTCTGTCTCTGTTAAAGAAGTTGCAAAATATACCATCTTTGGATTCTCTTTTGTACCTATGTTGACTGCAACTGATTCTTCTACTAGCATCGGTGACTTTTCCAGTTCAACGGGGAGAATATTTAAACCTCTATCCTTGGGTGCCTCAGGGAGGTTTTCGCCCTTGGATACATCCTTTATTTTGACTTTTTCTTCATCCAAAGGTGCCTTTCGGTTTTCACCTAGGGACTCATCATTGTTCTTTTCATTGTCTTTTTTCTTTTTATCCTCATTTTTGCGACTAGAAGTGTAAATAGACTCCCCAAAATATGCTTTATCATCCAAGTCTATGGTAAAACCAGCTTTATGATCCCCTCTTGGTATGCCTTCTCGAAGTCCCATGAACTCAGCAATTGCTTTGTCATTCTCGAATGTGTCTAAGATAGGTGTACCTTGTTGATCCCAGTCTATAAGTTCGGGATATATGAGGGGCATGTCATCATCGAAGTTTTTAAAGGTAGCCACTGATAGGGTGAATAGTGAATGGTTGACATGGTCACAGAAGTTCTGGACTAACTCTTGCTAGGTCTTTTCCTTATGGGTAAGTAAATGTTGATGTGGGACCATTGCCTGGGATAGGTCATTAGAAGATGGTGGTTCAGGTGCCCAAGATGCACGATCGAGTTTTTCCCAATGATAGATCTTATGCCATTCTTCTTTGGACAAATGTTTCTTAGGACAAGGACTAGATGGTTTGGGTATAGGTTTCATGTTTAGGTCCAATTCTCCAAATAGTGTGTTTATGTTCATGGTGCTGGTAGATGAAAGGGAATCCCATTCACCATCGCTTAAGTAAGGGGATTCATCAAATATTGGAGGGTTGTCGTAAAATGGGGGAGGTGGATCATGAGATGTCTCGGTGTCTGCGTAAGCACTCACTTCCTCTTGAAACAGTGACGAAGTACTAGGAAACCCAATTCTAAGCGGTAGACACCCTAGCCCTAAGTATTTCGATCATGGGTGGATAGTAATCGGTTCCATCCTTCCATTTTGATGTAGCCCTAACCCACTATGCCCGTCATAGCCTTCCTTTTGCATTATCTTAAAGCCTTTTGCATATTGGTTCTTAGCTATTTGAATAGATGGGGAGGGGTATTCATGTTCTTCTTGATACAACCAGGAATCACCTTGGTCCATAATTTCCTCGCTTAGCTCTCCCTATTTGATCAATGTCGTTGTAGGGGGAACATTGAATATGACTATTGACTGTATTCTATCTGCCATAGGTAGGCCATATGCCTTAGGTGGAATTAGTTGACTGACACAGTATGATGCCTTTATACGATACTCGCCAAAGCCCTTATCTTGGATTTCAAGTTTAGGAGTAGTTGATGGAGGTGTGAATGATTTGGACTTAGTGAGATGTGATGAATCAATGTATTGGTATGAATTGGATGATGAAACTTCTTGATTAACTGGTACTTGGTGTTGTGGAATTCCCTTTAGGCTAGTACAATACTGAAACGAATCTAGATCACCATGAATAGTGATCTCGGTGCCATTATGTGGAAATTTGAGACATTGGTGATACGTTGAAGGTACAGCTTTTATTGCGTGTATCCAAGGTCTACCTAACAACAAATTGTACGGAAGAGTGAGATCCAAGACTTGGAAGCTGGTGTTCATGATTGCTAGACCAATTCTGATAGGGAGTGTGACCTCTCCTTTGGATGATCTTTCCTCATCATCGTAAGCCTTGATGACTATACTCTTAGAGGTATCTACGCAATCTTCTGAGAATCCTAATGCCTTAACCAATTTTAGGGTACATAGGTTCAAACCTACTCCTCCGTCTACCAAGACTCATCTGACTTTGGTTTCATGGACTAAGACTTCAAGATGTAATGGGTCATTATGATCAGATTTTTCTGTCGAGTAATTCTATTGGGAAAATGTAGCATGGTGTGAATTGGTTAAATATCCCACCATCTCTTCAAAATGATTGACATCTAAATCAGTAGGGACAATTTTGTTCTACAAAGATTTATCGAGAATGGCTCGATGCTTAGGTGATAAGGTCAATAGTTCCAAGATAGATATTTGCGCAGGGATTTTACTCAATTGATCAAGAAGGTTGTACTTGAACTTGGAAGCTTGTGTAGATGGCTCAGAAGAAGGACCTAGAATAGTGATCTTGGTTTTGCGTGTGTTGACACTACATTCTGGAGGCTTCTTAATGGTGAAGGTATCGACATCCTCATCTGCAGCATGGAGGCTATTTATAATCTTTCCTTTTCCATAGTCAAAATTGGTGTTTGCATAATTGGTTGATGGATCAGTCTTAGGTCCCGAACCGGAGGCTTTTCCTTTTGTGTGGTCATGTAATGGGTCCTTGAAGACCTTATGATCACTGTTCTTGGTATTTTTCTGTCCACCGACCTCTATGGTTCTGTTCTCCACAAAGTCTTGGATAATGCCCTTGAGTTGGCGACAATTTTGTAGGCTGTGTCCTTTTATTTGATGATATTCACAATGGGCTTTGTCATCCCACCAGGAAGGTTTAAATTGTCCAGGATCATATTCTCTTGGTTCCAACGGTTTGATGAGATTGTGTTTAATCAATTCTTTGTAAATAACCTCGATCAGTTGTCCTAGAGGAGTAAATTCACATGTTGGAAATCTTCTTTGAGGTCGTTGTTGCTGTGAATTTTGGAGATAGTTAGCCGTTTGATCTGGATTATCCATTGTGTCTTGATTTTGGTTGTATCCTCTTAGTGTGATAACTGGCCTTGTATATATGTTTTTAGCATCGACAATGCCATCATTTGTAACATTCTTGTTTCTGGACCAGAATTGTCTTCTATCATTTGCCGCATTTTGATTTTGGACAATAGGATTCCTACCTGGTACCTTTATTTCACCTTTGTCAATAAGGCCTTTCTCAAGGATGATGCCTTTCTGTACCAAGTCTAGGAATGAGGTACAACAATGTACTCTTAAATCACTCTGTAGTTTTGGATTGATGTTCTCTAGGAATATCGTGACCTTTTGTTTCTTTGGTATCTCAACTGGACATCTGCTAGCTAGACTTCTCCACCTCTGAAAGAAAGTGGTGAAAGTTTTGCCATCTTCTTGTGTCGTGTGGCACAAGGTTGCTATTGTTATCTCATTGTCTATGTTGAAGGCGAAATGTTCGACAAACTTTTCAGCTAATTCTCCCCAAGAGCGTATACCATATGGTAGTTTAGAAAACCATTCCAGTCCTATCCCAACAAGGGTTCGTAGAAATAGTCTCATCAGATATGTGGGGTCATATGATATGTCCATGCATGTTGTTGAGAACTCCCTAATATGTTCTAGAGGATTCTTTTCCCCATTATACTTAGGAAAAATCAGTATAATGTATCCATGGGGAAAAGGTGTCATGTAAAGCGCTTTGTCAAATGGACATGGACATAAGTCTTGTGCTGAGATAGTTCGTTTGCCTGACATAGACATATTATCCATTTGTTGTTGGAGAGTTTGCATTTGATTCTAAAGGACATCGACTTGTGTCAAGGACATGATGTTGGCATTGTTTGGATCAATGTAGACGTTCTGATATGCCATGTTTTGCGACGCGTTGTGATTTGGTGAAGGAATATATCCCATTTGAATAGTCCATTGTGGGATAGGAATATATCCTATTTGAATGGGTTGACTTGGTGGGGGAATATTCCCTATTTGAATGGTCTGATTTGGGATAGGAATATTCGTATCCGCTTTTGATCTCTTACCAATCGTGTTGGTGCCAAAGGGGCTGGATGAAGTTGCTCCCATCGTAAATTGTAAACCTTGTGTTATGTTGAAAGGGGTTGTGTTTACAATTGATGATGTCTGATTTGGTATGCTAGTTGGTATTGTTGCGGTGATTTGGGGCATAGAACCACTTGATGTCACTATTTTCATTGGTTGGGTAGATGTCGTTTTCAATGTATGAACGTCAAATCCTGGTGGTAGTGTGGCACCTTCTACTAGCAATTTTGCTAGATAGCGTTGGGGATCATTTGCCAAGCACTCATCCATGAAGGATGCAAATTCAGGATCTTGGACTGCAGACTCTATGTCTTCAACAAAGACTCGTCCATTGGCGTCTCTAGTGACAAATTTATCAAGCAATGGTTTGTGTGGTTTGTTCTTCCTAGGTGGTTGAGTGTTGAAAGGATTGATAAAATCATTGGCGTCTGCCATTTCTTTGAGCCTCTTTTGAGACCTTGTTTGAACCATAAAAAAAAGTTGCTCAAAATGGGGTAATGCAGACTATGCCTAAGAACTGATATGACCTATTTCTATGTTTTTGGATTTTTGGGACAATAAGGATGTTGCTAAAATGATTTCTAGAAAGATGTATACTGAGATGACATATGGTAATACGGAAAATATGTAAGACCTCATGTAGACTATGATTCTAAAATGGGTATAACCTACCTCCTATGGAGTAAATGCATGCAAGGATTTGTTTTGACCAAGGAACCTGATTGTAGGACAAATGACAGCTGACAAAGTGAACTTTCCAAACTAGACTTGTTGAGCTGAAAAGATTCACTAGATAAGACTAAGGTGACTAGGTTTAATGAGTGTGACAAATCGGGACATGAATTTATCCAAAGACGAGGAAACTTATCTATGCTGTGATATGCAATTTCCTAGGGAGTTTCTAGATGCATGCAACTTATGATGACAATGACGAAGACGTGGATTGTAACTAAGATTTTTGAGGAAGTATCTATATGCATGTGACTTTGGATGACTATGATGAAGACGTGGATTGTAACTAAGACATATATGACCACCTAATGGATGCAAGATTTTTGAGAAAAATTTTGATAGTTTTTGTTGGGACTCAGTTTGCAGTTTTGATTGTTCTCTGACAACAGGCAGATGTAGTTCACCTAACAGTTGCAGTTCAAGATTTGATAGTTGCGGTGTTTCTAACAGTTGCGGTCTTTCCTATGACAGTTGCGGTTCAGTATTTAACAGTTTCGGTGTTTCTGACAGTTGTGGTTTACCAATTCACATGCGTTTTTCCTATTCTGGACTCTAAAACTAGTTATCCTGATAGACACTTGTGGTTGAGACTTTGATAGATGCGGTTTGCATGGACACATGCGACTCAGGATGTGATAGATGTGCTTCGAAACTTTGAGATTGTGAAAATCATGACAGACAGATGTGATTATTCCCCTAATAGATGTGACTCTCTAACACAGATGCAGTGATTAAACTGACAAATGCGACTCTGTTCCTGACAGTTGAATTTTTTTTTTTGAAAGTTGTTTGACTGACTTTGTTTGTTTGATCAAGATTTTTGCAAATACAGCAAACAGAAAAACACAGCATTCAAAGTATTTTCAGTTTTGTGATGAATGGACTATTGAGACTCGAAATACATTTACACCCTAGGTTTTTAGGATAGTACTTGTTGAATTCTTACTTGGATTTCTCCAGCTACGCATATTTACGGTGGATGATTAGTAGCTTGACCCCACTGGCTCCCCTCCATGGCACTCACTTATACGGGGCAGCCAAGCTACAGTACCCATGAATCTCCCATGGCATACTTTTCATCTCTACACGTAAACCGTAAGATTGTAAGAGAGCTTCACAGGTCCGACCTGCTGCACCAACAAGTAGATAGGATTTTGGTAACTCTACAACAAGGCTTTTAATTTGGGCATTCCGTTTGTGGGACACTAACCAACGTCGGTGAGAGTCCATTTCTATCCATCTCATCGGATTAGTGCATGTGATTCTTGGGGTTTCGCCAAGAATCCACTTTTGTATACCGGCTGGAAGTCGCTTGGCTATAGCATGCTACCAGTCTGAGTCATCTTGGGGTGAGTACTTTTTCCCACCAAGATAGGACCAAGTTCTAGAGTCAGTAACCGTTTCTCTTACACCTAGGATCGCATGACTGCGCAAGGGGAGAGGATACTTCGATTACTAAATCGTGGGGTTATAAACTAACAATGCAGACACGAAAAACACTGGTAAATTATTAAGCCCAAACGAGATTATTTACACTACCAAACAGAAGTTCATTTTAACCCACAAGACGATTATCTATCTACCAAAACAAAAGCATGCTTAAAAAGATAAAAGCATTAGGTCCTGCATGCAAATTTGTCAGTAGTTCATTGTTTGTCTTTGGTTTTTGTATTGTCTTCTACGCTTCATCCTGCAAACACTTGTTATTCCAGCTTGACACAACTCAACCAAATATTAGCGAAAATCCAAATCACGAAAAAAAAAAGCGAAGATTGAAAAATGGATGCACGCAAATCGATAAAATAAATAAAAATCTTTACCAGCCAGATGCGGCTTTTGGAGCCACAGATACAGTTCGAATGGTTGCAGGTGGATGCAGTCAATGGAGTGTCTGATGCGGTTCAAAATTCATCTACTGGCAGATGCGGCGATAGACAAGCGGATGCGGCTTTTGATAGGCGGATGTGGCGAACTGTAGGCGAATGCGGCGATTGACAGCCTGATGTGGTTTATAGCATGGCAGATGCGGTTTATAGCATGGCAGATGCGGTTCGTAAGTATGGATGTGTCGCTGTTTTTAACAGATGCGGTTCACTAGATGGAAAACTTGCGAAAAAGAAACAAAAAACAAAAACAGAAAACTGAAAGATGTGCGGATTTTGAAGTGCGATTCACGTCGGGTTCACCAAATGTAACTCAGATTTTTTGGAATTGTGGAAGATGCTAAAGCTGCACAAGATTAAACATCAATTCTAATCTAAATAAAACAACAAAAAATGATAAGTAAGCATGATTAATCTAAACTAATAAAAACTAGAATGATCTCACCGAATATGCAAATACTTCCTCGATTTATCTCAATTGCCCTTCTCCATCTTGTTGTATTGTTATTCTTGCCCTCAGATTTTTGTGTTTGAAATTAAGCATAACTTCATCGAGTGTCTCAGCAAAATATCAAAGATTGTTTCTTCTCAAAAGTGTATAATGATTTCGGGAGAGGAGGAATAATGATAATGATAGGCCATTTTATAGATTTTGTGTTTTCAAATGATCGTCTCAGATTGAAAGAGAGATCGATAGATGAGATTGATGAATGCCATGTGATGAGTTATGTGACATATAGAATCCGAGTTAGAACGTGATTTCAACTACAGGTAAAGACTAATTTTAGAACACGAGTTAGAACATGAGTTCCAATCTTTATCTTCAAAAAAATAGAAGAAATAGACTTTGTATGCAAAAGCCAAAGTTAGAAGTTGGAGAATAAATGCATGATAAATGCATGTGAATGCAAACTTGAGTTAGTTAATTAAATAAAGATATTTAATTAATAGATATAGATCATGCATATGAGTTGGAACTAGTTAATCGACTAGTTGTGATAGAGAGTTCTCTCATAGAGATAACTCGAGTCAGACGATAAGTGCATGTAAGAGATAACTGAATGTTAGAGGAATGTGACATAATTAATTAAATAATGAATTAAATGTTAATTTAATTCAACATTCGAAATATGAGACTTTTAATTAAATAAATAAAGTAATTTATTTAATTTGGTTGTTGAAAAGGATAAATGAATAATTAAATAATAAATATTTAATTATAGATGAAAAGGGGTTAAATGAATAATTAAATAATGATATTTAATTATAGTTGGAAAAGTATGTTAAAGGGGAATTAAATAATAAATTATTTAATTGATATATAAAGGGGGAAGAATTAATTAGTTCACAACATAATTAAATAAATATGATTTATTTAATTAATTAAGTTGAATAAAGGATGATTATGAATTAACGAATTAATTAAAAAGGGATGTTTAATTAATAGAGGAAATATGTGTTAGAAAGGCAATTAAATAAGTAACATTATTTAATCAAGATGACGGACTATAGAAAATTATGTTGAAATGTGTACTCGGAGGCCTAGACCAATTTTCGGTATCTACAGCTTGTATTCAAAATGTGGAAGCATACACAAGGCATCTTAGCTGACTTCCAAATGCTACACTAAACTATTAGTCTTGTGGACACTAAAACATGTATTATATATAGTAGAATGAATGAGATGGGAGGCGTCCAATATTGAAGACTTTTGAAACTCTCAGGAAAAAACCAGTGAATTGGGGTTGTGGCTAGGGGCATTTTTTTCAGAGGCCTGGTGTGTGGGTACATCCAAAGCATGTTTACCTTGCAATGATAGTGTGGTGCCATTATTCAGGAAGCGTGTTTGAGATTTCTCAGATGGATGGTAGAATCAAATATAGGGATCTATGGAGCTCCAAAATATTTACATGGCAGTGATCTACATTACCAGTGAAATATATTTTAATTGTGTGAAGAACCTTTTTGGGATAGTGGCAATGTATTTGGATGAGGTGCCATGGTATAAGGGTGCACTCAAAACTAAGACTCCAAAGAATGTGGTCTCATGGAGTACCACTAGCGGCATATGCACAAAATGTATTTGCTGAAAATGCATTAGAAACTCTTGAGCAAATGCAATTGGAATTTACACTGCCATCTCTTCAGCCCATGCCCAGATGAAGAAAAACGCATGCCCAAGGTAGTTTGTGCTTCGAGTGAAATTTTATCAAAATTACGCCAGTATTGCATGCTACCCACAAAATAGATTTTTGGAAAGAGTCGATGCAAATGGGCAAGGCATATGAAATGTTGGGCATAAATTCTCAAGCAAGTAATGTGGTTTCATGGAATGCCTTGTTGCAGGAGGTGTGCATAGTATGGATTGTTGAAAAGTCTCAGAACCTTCAAGCCAATGCAAATTAGCAGGGGCGCGACCAGCCAATGGAGAGGGAAGCGAACCAAATAATGTGAAGGCTGAATGAATTAAGAAATGATCCACTAGAAGAGTCACAATGGCCAAGAAAGTTGTAGCCAAGCCAATAGTGAGGAGTTAGGGAAAAACAAATGAGCAAAGAAGGTTGAGTGACAAATAAGTATTAGGGAAAATGTGGAGAAAGAAGCAGGAAGATGATCTCTGGTGGAGAATGGAGGAGGAGATGCAACCACATCTCAATTGTTCCTCACTAGTTCGCACCTTGAAGGTGCTTTATTTTTAATTCTCACAAGATGAGTGAGATGAAGCCATGTGGCATAGGTGTGTCTGTGAAAGAAGATGAAAGGTAAACTGCCCAATGGAAATATTAACGAGATCTCTATTCATTTTTTTAAGGAAAAACATTTGAAATTAAATTTCACCTAAGAATGAACACAAATCAAGGGGTGGGGTATGATGAAATGTTAAAATGTAAAATAAAGGGTGCCTGATAAATGTGAGGGAAATTTTCATTTTCAAAGTTGTCTAAAGTGTGTGGAGCACAGGAAAATCAATATGGGCCCTAATTAAAAAAAATTCACAAGGTTTTTTTTAAATGGTAAACATTTTAAATACTGTTCAGTGCAATATTTAAAAAGGGTGAATAAAATATAAATGTTGAAGTGGTCCGATTAAATTTTGTTGCAAATGGTATTTCAGTTGCCAAGTGAAATGTAAAAAGTGAATGATGTAAAATGCACGTGAAAGTACATGGGGAATGTTTGTGATATATTCTCTTTGTTGGGGAATAAGAATGTAAAAGGGTATGAGCAAAGTAAATTTAATATTCAATTTATGATTAAATATTCTTTGCTAGGAAATATAAAGTGTTGTATAATATTATCGGCCAAAATAAAATTTTTCATGGGAAAATTATTGTTTTCAACTGCTGGGTGAATGAAGATTATTTTCATGGAGTGAATTTTCTGTTGCAAGGGAGGAGAGATGAGAGAATATTTTCTAGATTGAAGAAGGAAGCTGAAAAGTGTCACCATTGGATTGATTTTGTGGCTGCTCATTCTTCTTCTTATTCTCTTTTTCTCGCATTATAAGGGGTTCCAAAAAAATTATGAAAGCTCCACAAGTCAGGTAGAAGCTCTAGGTACAATTGTAAAGCTAGGATGAATTGTAACTAAGTCATTAATCTGACGTGTCTATGTTTTGAATTATGCTTTCATGTTTATATTTGATCAAATGACTGTCTCTAGGGCTGAGATGTAAAGCTCTTTGAATTCAATAATCAAAGATTATCTAGGTTTTTTCATGCACATTTGTTGCATTTGAGTTGCAATTGCTATTGTTGTTTGTTCTATGAAAGGTGTAATTGCTTTAACTAATGTCAGCTACATATGTTATTTCGTTATGTTTAAGGATGGAGTAATTTATTTAATAAATGTGGCAGGAGTTTTGTGTTTCTAGATGGATTGCAAGAATGGTTATATGATAAAGCTTTAATGGTCTTGTTATAATAATGTGGTAACATTTTTAAATATCTTCAAAACATGCTTAACACTATAAGGTGAATTGTTGGTTATATAACTCGATAGCCCTTTCTTTTGGCATTGGTCAATCTTCGTGTTTCTATTATTTTCAGGGGTATGCGCAGGATCATCATCGAAAAAATAGGCCCTTAAGTGGTAATAAAATTTAAAAAAATCAGAGTTAGACAACTTCACATAAAAATTTGAATAAGTTATCTATATATTTTTAAAAATATGTAAGAATACAATCTGTAGAAAATTGAATGTAGTTTCTAAACTACTAGGTTTATTTTTTATTTTTTAAATCTCTTTGGTGAAAATTTGAAATTTCAATGTAGTAGTACTTAAATTTCAAGGAAAAAAAAGAAGTAGGTGTTTGTATGACCACCCTAACCACAATAAAATGATAATATTTTTTTATAATATTTTAGATATAAGTAGAGGACTCATGTCTCAATGTGATACATATTTTTTTATAATTTTTTTTCAAGTAAATAATTAATTATGAATTTTTTATTGCAAATTTTAAAAATATAAAAACTCGTATGTTTGAGCACCTTAACTTGGTCAAAAATTCATGAAATTCAAGTTTTTTTTCTTAATCCTATAGTATGAAAACCATAGAATGTGACACATGTTTTGGATTTAAAAAATGTGATACCGTTTGAAAGATATAGATGTTTTTCAATCAACCCATCAATCAAGACTTTAATCGTAATTCAAATAGAAAATCATTAATAATTATTTATTAAATTCAAAGTAAAGCATTATTTATATTGGTGGAAAACTAAGAATCTCCTTTACAAACCCTTTTCATTTCATCAATTTTGGGTAAAAAAAAAGTCATCAGCCACATGGGCCATCATATCACTTACATATCACCACTTTTTGGCCCATCATGACCCTGCACATACCCTTAGTTTGGTCCCAACTCTTCAAATCAAAAACCATTTCAATTCTATGTTACTTAGTTGTGTTAGCCATGTTCTCCATGCTAGTTCCTGAAATTCACTCAATGTCTTGCCAATGTTGAGTGATATTTTATGCTCCTTAGCATAATTCTATGAGAACATTATCTATTATGCAATACCCTATTAAGTATGTGTAAAAATGTTTAGGTATTGTTGAAGGGTCACCCCTAGGTCCTACAGAGCTTGAAGTGCAAGGGAAATGTGTTAAAATTCCATTTTCTGTCAATTGGCCAAATCCATCTTTGAATCTGATCATAAGAAACTGGCTAGTCTTTAGGATTCATTTGATCTGTTGATTTGGAACACAAACAGACCAATTGAAACCATAAACTAGAAATAAGGTCGAGGGAAAAACTTCATTCTATAGCCATAGAATTAAGGATAGGAAAATTAAAAAACAATGATTTATCAAGCATGTCAATGTGCCATACATAGGGTGGCAGATGTTCCAAAACTGGTTTGGGAACATAAATTGTGGAGTTCTTGTCTGTAACACATGGAGATTGGACATGGAAAAGTTAGGTGTGCCCAATGTATACATGGAAGCAAATTTTTTGAAGGATATATCTATGAGGTATGACCCATATTATAGAGTGGTCAGGGCATATCATGGTGTTGAAATGCTTAAGATAACTAGGGAAGATATTGCATATATCTTTAAGTTGCATGAGTGGAGCCACGATATGATTACCATTGACTTTGACACCTTCAAAAAATAATATGAAAACACAAAGGCTCTATTTAGGTTAACAATGTTGACCATGCATACTGAAAGTACTAGGGCTGGGAAACATAGGAGATAGATAAAAAATGGAAAAGATGAATTAGAGCCTTTGCCCATGAAGTATTTTGCTAATTACTTGAAGAAAAAAGTTTATTCCTTGTGCCACATTATTGGTTTTGACCCACTATCTACCATTCCATGAGGTTTCATGTATATGGTAGCACACCTTCAACACCCCACCTATAATGTACTTTATCGTTGTGCCACATATCTAGCAGAGCACATTCACTAGGGTTTAGTTGCACTGTAGGAAATAAAGGATTGGATAAATTTCTAGTGGTATTCTCTCCTCATCCACATGTTCCTATACAAGGGAGAGAAGAGCTTTATTAAAGACATGACACTGAAGAAAATGGAGGGAGATACTGGGTTGTGAGTCCAATGTTGGACCTAGATTTTGGACAAGGATGATATGAAGTTTTATTATGTTGTTTTCCACTATGTCTTTTCTTCCAAATTGAGAAGGTTTATGGTTTATGATCCACCAAAAATTCCTAAAGAGATACATGATTTTGTAAGACCCTTTGAAAGAAGGTCTGAGTTGAAATTAACTCACAATTGGGGGGACATAATTCCATACCCCAATACAACAATTTTTAGTTTCTATGGCACTAATTTGAATCTATATGCATTACCAAGTGATGTTCCATTGAGGATTGGATTCATTGAAATTATGAGACAATTGGGAGGAGTGCAAATGGTGAACTTACCTGAGAAATTGAAGAAAGGCTTGTTCTTTTTAGAGTGGACTATGTTTGTAGATTTTGTGATGGAAAAAAGAGGATGGAAAGAATTGGAGTAGGTTCTTGCACCCTACAAATTGAGGACTATGTGCCTATGGAACCGTGAACTAGAGGGTTTCATTGGTGCTTTGAATGAAAAAAATAGAAGTGGCTCCTTTGTCCAAAATTTTTATTAACTTGAAGATGTAATCAAGAATGTTTTTTATTATAAAAAATAGGAGGAAAGGAAAGGAATGTACTTCACTTTCAATAAGATGGTGGAAAAGGTTACAAGGAAAAATACCAATTATGATTCTCTACCCAATATCAACGGTGGTTTCAATAGGGTCATGTACATTCTTGACAATTTTGAGAATATAGTGGTTGTTTTGAAGGAGGAACACACAATAACTGATAAGGGCAAAGAAATGGTAGTCAAAGAAGAACTAGCAGGAGTATTGGAGGAAAAACCTTATTATCAACCACCACACAAGGTGAGAGTGTACTCTAGGAAGAAGGAGGTAATTAAGAAGAAACAAACACTTCCAACCCCTAATGCATCAAAGGGGTTAAGAGCATCTTCTCCTATGAGGTCACCACTATCTCCTCCTAGACAGGTTCTCCCTACCATAATTGATATTGATTCACCTCCAAGAGGTCCATCTCCATCAAAGCAGTTGCCAGCCAAAAGGTAGAGGGTGATCCCACAATAGTGGTTTACAATTTTTAGCCAAACTAGACAGTGAAATTATTATTTTTAACTAAATCTTCACATTCAGGCACATATAATAGCTAAACCATGAGGAATTTGAAGATGATACAGACTAGATTCTTGTCACATTGTGTTTGTATATTCTAATTTATTTTTTTCATTTTTTTTGGAATCAGATTGCACTTATTTTTCCATCTCCCATGAAACCTAGTTTTTTCAGAAAACAACATTTTTAAGAAGTGACGCACATTGTATAATGCATAATTTTTTTTCCATGAAGGATAAAATTCTAATTCTTTCAAATTTAGATTTGTAACTCCGATATCTAGTTCTTCCACTTGGTTAGATAGATTTTTATTGAATATTTTTCCTTTAATCAAGTTTTGAAGTCAAATCAATTACAATTCAGACATAGCACAACCATATAACGCATTACATTTTTTGTATATATATTGAAATTCAGTTTTTCTTGGTTGGATCAAGGGCTTCAATATCTAGTACACTCATATTTTTCAATTTTTTTTTTATAATCTACTATTTTTCCACATGTGCAAAATAGAGACCTTCATTTTTTATGAAAAACCTATGTTTAATAAAACTAAAAAAAAAAGTACATAATAAAACCAAAAACATATTAAAATTATATTTGTTGGATAGCTCATTCTGAGGAATACCTAATTCTAGTTGGGTCTATGAATTCTCTTCCATTTTCATCCTCAACCCGAGCTTCGAAGGGCAAAAATCTGCCAAAATTTGATGGAAGAGGGGGAGAAAGGGAAAAAAGGGGGGTTTGAGTGAACCCCCCTTCGCTTGAAGGGGGGTTCGCTCGAAGCCCCCTTTTTAATTTTTCCACTCATTTTTTTGAAGAAACGTGACATCATAGGGTTCGATCGAACCCACCATGCAAAAGGGGGTTCGCTTGAACTAGGGGTTCGAGAAAACCCTTCTTTTGGGTTCATGTGAACCCCTAGTTCACTTGAACCCCTTAAAACTGAAATATTGAATGTGTGAGCATTTTTAAAAAATTCATTCGTCATCAAAATTTCAAACCACTATTATGGGTTTACCCTAGAGGATTGAGGTAAGCAATGTAGTTGATTACCCTAATACAGAAGAAGATCACATCCTAGTAAAACCATAAGAGATGCAATAATAAATGCCTTCTCTCTCAATGGAGGTTGTATCAAGTGCAAGAGAGAGTAGACTTAGATTAGGAAAACAAGATTTTAGTGGCTTAAGATATGTTTATCATCTAAGACAAGAGGCCTACAAGACATTTTTGGAAAATAATTCTTTTTTTGAAACCAAGGCCTTCAAAGATTTTGTATGGAGAGCTAAGACTCAAGAATATGTAATAAATGTAGCAAAGGAGAGGAGCTTTCATCTAGAGCTGCTTGAGGGATTTTTTCATAAAAAATTGAGGAAGATGATGAGAAATAAATTTTAGAACATCACACCTAAAGAAGGTAAAGCACTAGTGCAAAAAAGTGGTGTGTTATTGTTGCTTGAGTGGGACACTGTAGATGCAGTAGTATTGGATACAATAAGGAGGTCTAGAAAAGCCCCTATTTCAAATAGAGGAAGAAGCCAAATTGGTATTACAAGGATCAACCTTTAGTGAGGAATGGGATGCCTTGGCCCTTTGGCCACTATCTTTGGGGTGTAGGAAGAAAAAAATTGCAGAGCCATATGATTTCAAGGGGCAATTAATAATTAAAAGAGTTGCTGACACTTTGAAATTAGAAGCAGTAGAGATGACAATCAATGTTCCAAAATTCCCTAAGGCAATAGTGGAGAATGTCACTGCAGAGAGAGACTTGTATAGAAGCAAGCATAATGAGATTATTGACGAGTATAACAGAATTCAATAAAGGGTTGTTGAGATGGAAACAATGTTGGCATTCTTCAAGAAAAAATTAGAAACATTGAAGATCCAGGGCCGATCAACATCAAGTTATGCTACACCCACTTCCCCAATGGAACATCCTTATTCTCCTTCTCCTCCTCCAGAGAAATACTTAGCAATAATTCCATATAATTTGATTCAATAACCAATTGTAGTTGAGGAGCCAAGCACATCAGGTGGAGCTCCATCAAATGATCCCACAAAGGAACAATTATTGTTGTAGATTGAAGTATACAAGAAATTGTTTACAAAAGTTTAGGATACTATGTATGCAGATAATTCAAAGATCAATTATACTATTTTGGAACACATGAATAAGAAAATTTAAGGAAATTTAAAAGGTATTCATTGAAATTATTCTTTAATGCTACAAGAAATAAAGTTATCTTAGAGAGAGAAGGATTTGGCTACCCCAATAATGGATAGATGTATTCCTAGGGTCGCTAATTTGAAGCTCATAGAATTTGGGTCTACACATCTAAAGGATAAATATCCAAATATTGGCCCAACATACAAATTTGTTAATGAGGTTAAAGAAAAAAGGTTTCTAGAGTATGTTGCGCCTTTGGAGGTAAAGATAAGAGAGTTGAAATCAAAATTTGATTAGATAGAGTTGGTATTGTTACACAACATTCAACACACATATGATGAGGTAAAACCTCTACATGCATGGAAATATCAAGTGGATACAACTATTTCTACCAAAGCATCCCTTATATGTGAAAATCTTGATATCAATCTATTGAAAAATACTCTTGAAAACTTGTCTTTCACCATTGGTTTCCTTGAAGAATATCCCAAAGAGGCCAATTCACTAATGGCTAAATATGCTCCTTACAGAAAGAAAATGGATGAACTGGTGGGCTTTAATTGGTATTCTGAAGTAGAATATGAATTGTGGAAGAAGACTTTTATTGATGAGTTGGAGTTGCAGGCTTGTATAGGGATGATAATGAATATGATGAATAACACACAAGAGAGAAATAATGCATAGCCTAAAAATATTGCAGATTAGGATTTTGTTAAAGTATTGTAAAAGATATTGCTCTCTCCTCAACAGAAAAATTGATGGCATAAATATTGATGTGGATGAATCAGTTTTGTATCTTTTGTTGCTTCTCATGTTTTTAATTTTTTTTGACTGGGTATACATTTGTGGAACACTTTTTGATCGCGTGGAAGATATTTAGGAGTTGTTGTGATGAACAAATGATACCTTTTGAAGTTGGGATGAGATCTCCAACAATGAGTGAGGATTACTTTTGTCTCATATATGTTTCCCACCATCTGAGAACTCAAATGTAACTGAAAAAGGGAATATATGTTACAGCGGTCTAGTAAAATAGTGGCATGTGTTCTTTTTAGCCTGAGGCTTGTTTTGCTCCTTTGTTTTTGTAAAAAAGGAATTAAATGCCAAAAAGTAGGGGTTCATTGTATTGCAATTGACATAATGAATTGTAGGAAGAATACTAAGCATATTTTGAAATTTTTCTTAAGTTTTGAGTCTGTAGTTACATATGTAATTTTTATAACAAGATAGAAAATATAATACAAAATGGTGCTAATTTCATGGCCATTTTCTCTCCTTTGTACTTATTATATGACTTATGAATAATATAATTAAGGATTATTTTTTTCACCTCCATTTCTTTCTAGCGGATGTATGGTTTCATTCTTGTTAATTGATTCAAGAAATTAGTGTAGATGCTTGAGGGAAGTTAAATCATATGAATTGTGTGCTAGGATATCTGTAAAAAGTTGTGGTTGAGAATGTAATGTGGAAATGTTCTAACACAATGTTTTTTGAAGCTTATATGTTGCTATGTGAAGAATTGTTATCAAGTTGCATATGTTAAGATTGAATCTGTGTTTAGGATAAGTCACAAGTTTGAGTAAAATATTCATAATATAGTTTCTAGTTCAGTTCATCAACAAATCACTCTTTATTTACAAACCTTTCAAATGAGTTACCATTATAGCTATGCTATGTTGAGTTTCATCATTCTCATGCTCCAAGTGTAGCGTATTGTTCAGAGAATTTCCAACTTTTTTGATACACTATGTTGTTGAGTAGTTATATGAGGATTATTTATAATTTACAATGTATTTAAATATTAATTGCACAAGTTCTTAAATATACATCATGGGATTACCCTCCCTAGTTTCATAGAGCCTAAAGTGCAATAGGAAAACTTTACATATTTCACTCATTTGTTGGATAATCCCTTTATATTACTAAGTATTGGAAATGGAAAATTCCATAGGTAATTCTAAAGATCAGCTTGGTTCTTAAAAACAACTAGTAGATTGGTGATTCTATTGGGGATTGCTAAGTCCAAAGTCTCTAGTGCAAATCTAGTACAGTCAGAATTGAGTGTTTTCTTTTTCTTCACTATTTAAAGAATAATTGGTTCAATTTTTTATTACATGAGTCACATCCAACCTTATGCATCAAGTTTTGGTACATTCTTTCACCTTGTGCCAGGTTACGTTCAAAGTCTTTTATGAGGTTACAAGTATCAAGTAAAAGTAAAATCAATTTGTATTTCCCAACATTCTAGGTGGTGACTCTAAAGTCTCATTTACTAGTGTAATGATAAACTCTCAAAGAGAACATGAGAAGAAGGATTTTGACATATTTGACACCATGAAAAAGACTAGAAGCTACACAAAGAAGTATCCTAGGTAGAAGCTAGAGTTTGAGCTTGCAAAAGACAAGCAACCCACCTGGGTTAAGAAACACGTTGAATTAGGTAATTTTGTTGAATCCCTTGATGATGCGTCTCCCACTTTTAATAATGAAGTAAATAGTGTGAATATCAAGGAAGAGTCACATTTAGTTGAAGTATCTAATATAGATATGGGAATTTTTTCTATTGAGCATTTTTTTGATAATGAACTTGACATCTCAAGAGAAGAGGATCGGTGGGGATTTCGAGATAAAGATAAGAAGTTCTTAGAATCTTAAACTCCTAGAGTTGGATCTATTTTTAATGGAGGAAATTTCAATATCAGAGGTGAATCTCCTAATGTAGAAGTGCATCTTTCCATTGAGGAAGACTCAATTGATCAAACCTACTATTCTCCTATGCCTAGTGAGGCTAGAAATATCTTAGAAGATGAGGAAGACATAGATAGGGTTTATGCAAGCCTTAGAAGAGGAAAAAATTAGGCTTAGGGAAGAAGAGGAGTGTAGGCTCAAGGATCTAAAAGAAAACAAGTTAAAAGAAAAGGAAGATAGAATTAAGGCTAAGATGCTAGAAAGAGATGCTCAAAGAGAAAGGATATAAAAGATGAGAGAAGAAGCGAGGCTAAAGGCCTTTCAAGAAAATGTTGCTAGATTTACTGCTAAGATAATCCTTGACCCATCTCAGGTGACCATTCAAATGGGAACCTCTACTACAAATACTTATACTACATCTGTTGCAACTTCCAAAGCCTCATATCCTTCTACTACTACCATGAAATCACAACATATAGATCATGGGAAGAAGCCCATTGATCAACCAAAGAAAACTAACTTTAATACCTCCAACACCAACACCAACACAAATACCCATACTTCATCCATTAAAACCCGCACCAGGAATGTTAAAATTGAGCCTACTCAATCTACTACACCCCCAAATCCTGAGATTCTTGAAATTATAGTCAGAAAATGATAAATTACAAGAAGAGTTGAAGAAAGATGAAATAGAAGTTGCTAATGCCAAGATATCTAAAAATATTTTCTTTCTTAAGACCACCATACCAGCTGTAGAGGATTTAAGCTATAGACATACTGATAGTGAAACATAAAAGAAGAATTTTGTGGGACATACTGCTAGTGGAAGTGGTGGTGAGGATTAGGGTGGTGGAGGTGGAGGAAATGAAAAAAGGTAAGAATTCTTATTTTGAAGATGACAAGGGAGAAAAGAAAGGAGTTGGTAGAAATATTGAATATTTGAAAAGGTAAGGATAAGACTCAATCTGATGAAAAAAATATGAGGATCCTAGAAATACTCATATAGATCTTGCACCTCTTCAATAGTCTTATGGGAAATTCAGCGAGTGGTGGGACAATATGCACCTCACTAAATATCTCAAGGATTTTTATAAAAAGTTGGATCTTCTCTAACTTTGGGAAAAAGGGTAGAAAGAAATGTAAACAAAAAAACATGAAAATGGTGATGTACCAACACTTTTACAACATTTCAAAACCTCAAGTTCTTTTCTATGAATGACATGATAAACAAAGAACACCACATCCCTTCATTGTTGGGAAGAGAATGAGCAATACAGGCTAGATAAAAGGACATTGTAGTCATTCAATCCACTCGTAGGAAGTGTTTGTTAAGATTCAACCAAGCATATAAGTTTCAAGATTCAATGGAAAAACATTCAAAACCAACCCATATAAAATATTTCTCTTAATATAACATAACATGAATAAATAATAACCATTAAAGAAAACAGAGAAGTCCAATGAAATAATATATTTTCTACATGTTATAACTTTATCGTGCACATATACAACATAGAAATCGACTAATCAAACTATTCAGATTAAGCTAGACACAATCTTCTATTCTGGATGAAAATATAAAGAAGGAAATATTGATAGAGGCCATATCATGCACAATTTCAAGTATTTCTCCCAAATAACTCATACTTCAAATATCAAATGAACTTTAAAATAGATATCAAATTACAATCCAACAATAGTTTGACTAAAAAAAGATAATACATGCCAAAGTGAAGTAGTGTTTTGTAAAATTTAATGAAAATACTCTTATAACTTTGAAAACTAAAGAAATTTTTTTCTAAATGGAAAACTTCAGGAACTCTTTCTAGATAATGCCATTTCCAATTTATAGCCTCCAAAGAGAGAGAAAAACTAACTTCAGTCAAAAGTAATGAATTCCAGATGTTTGCACTTGATAGCACAGAATCTGATCCCAGATATTAAATTAGGTCTTGATAATCCTACTCATCAAATTTCAACTACCACATTAATATATTTTAGATATTTTTATAGGATTGCCCCTCATAAATGTTTGGATCCTAGAAAACAACCTGAAAAAAGTCTTGTCAATCGACCAAGTGGCTTTGGTGGCACTTGTAACATAGGAAAACTAGAAAGAAAGATTAAATCAATACAAAGCATTAATCTAACCTACATTAAACAAAAAATTACAAAGAAAAATATAAACAAAGCAATAAATGAAACGCTCTCACCGAATATCTATCCACTCCTTCGAATTATCTCTTTTGTCCTTCTCCATTTTGTCATGATAGTATTCTTGCCCTCATATTTTTAATAAGTGTGAAAGTATAGCCTTGATGTATGTGATTAAATAAAAATATCAAAGATTAACAAGTCTTCTTCCAAAAGTATATTGATTTCGAGAGGAGGAATAATGACAAAAGTCAATCAATTTATAGAAATCTGGTTTTCAAACGATCAACTCAGATTCAAAAGAGAGATCAATGATTAAGATTGATGAATGTCATGCGATGTGAGATTTATGTCAGTTAAAACGTGAGTTGGAAAAGTCTGCAGGATGAAGAGTAAATTAAATAATAATTCAATCTGGTGTTAAGAATATTCAAAAATCGAAAGAATAAATGATTTAATCTTTAGTTGAAAGTATTTGAAAATTAGAAGAATAAGAGTTTGAATGAAAAGGATAAAGATAGAATTTGGACAACGATCTATTCGAATGCACACATGAATTAATTAATTAAATAAATATATTTAATTATTAAATATGTTCATGCATAAGAGTCTTAACTAGATAACTGACTGGTTATGACATAGAGTCTCTTCGCAAAGATGGACTGATATTGAATCAAGAGATAACTCATTGATTCAAATAGATCTTGAGTCAAATGATGAGTGAATAATTAGATAACTTCAGGATTATCTAATCATGGAATATTTGAGGAATAATTATATTTATGAATTAAATGAATATTTAATTCAACATTCAAAATTCAAAGATCTAATTAAATAAATAAAGATTTATTTAATTAACTGTCAAAAAGGTTTATTGAATAATTAAATAATTCAAAATGAATATTTAATTATAGTCAAAATATGATAAAGGGTAAATTAAATAATAAATTATTCAATTTAGAAAGGGGTCTAATTAATTAGCGAAATAATTAAATAAATAGTTTATTTAATTAATCAAGGTTGAATAAAGGTCATAATGAATTAATTAAATAATTAAGGTTATTTAATTACTAGCAGAAAGTTGTGTTTAGAAAGTAATTAAATAATTATCATTATTTAATTCTGACCATGGTTATTTAGAGATTATGTAAAAAATGGTACTTGCAAACCTAGACCAATTTTCAGTGTCTACAGTTTTCCCCTCTTTGATACAATATCGTTTCGGCTTTTGTGTCAAAGAAAATTAATCAAAAATATGCCCCAGTTGTGCTTGAGTATGAAATAGGTTAGGGTATGCCCCCTTGGGAAAATTGACGAATTTTAGAAAAAAATCAAAAAAATAGGAAATAGTTTCAATAAGTAAATTTGATAGCCAAAAATGCAGTGGAGTAGACATAAATGAATTTAGAGGTGTTAGGTTCATGTACGGGTTGACTGAAGATGGAAGTTTACATGACCAATAGACTAGGTCAGAGAAAATGCCACCCTAAATCCTAGGTATAAATAGAAATGGGGTGAAAATCAAATCATTTGCACCTTAAACAATTGGAGAAAAGAGATATTTTCTCTGAGACCTTAGTGAAGATGTCGCCTGTTCCCTACACCGAGCATCGCGGATACCAGATCCAGACCTTTACAAGCCCTGCAGACATGGGACCCCCGGTACATACCCTTGAACAAACTTTTGAAATTTTGTTTTACACGTCTTTTTAGGCATTTAAAGTTAAATTATAAGATGTGTCACTTGCAATTCAATGTATATGCATTCGTGAAGCGATGCATATGTTAAAACACGTCTAGGCAGTTTTTAGGTTATTTAGGCAATCAACGCAATTGAAAAAATATGCACCACATTTGTAGTTATGCATCACATATGAGATTAATGTAGTCGCATATAGGTTTGTGATACACATTTGCTTATTTTCATCGCATTTGTATAATATATAGGCCAATAAAGTGCACCGCATCTTCCATTTATGTGACACATTTTTCTAGTTATAAAGATGCCTTGATTTTGTGATGCATTTGGTTTATGCAACACATATGCATGTTTGTATGACACATCCATTATTATACACCACATTTGCAATTTGCAATGATGCATTTGATATTGTGCACCGCATTTATTGTTCAACCGATACATCTGACTATCAAACTTTAAAAAAAAATTGATGGAAAAATGAATGATTTGTTGTCTAACACATAATTTTTAATGCCTTTGTAGGTTGTATTAGATCCGATTTATACTTGGGAGTCACATCTAGAGACATATGAGCTTAGAGATCAACTACAGAGTGGTGAGACACAAATGTTATGGAGATTAGGGTTGCATCATGTATGTACCATGCCCACCATTTAGGTGAAGAGAGGTATGCTCACTACTCTCTGTGAGAGGTGGCATTTAGAGACCTCCTCATTTCATTTTCCTACTAGAGAGGAAATTGTCACATTGGAGGATGCATATAGGATTTTGACGTTTCCTATTAGAGGCGAGAGGGTTTTGTATGATACACATAGGGGTTATAGTGAGATCACTAGATTTTATGTATATGATGATATTAGGAGGCTAGGGATAGAGCATTATGAGATTAGATGGCAGGTTTTGGTAGATAGATATGAGAGGATAGATTGTATGTTATGTACATTGATAGCTAGTATAGTTCTTCCTAACTGTCGAGGTCATAGATTTCCTGTTGGGTGGGGAGAGATGCTTGTTGGAATGTTAGAGAGGGATGTTGTTTATTCCTATGGGCCATGTTATACTTCCATCTTCATGATATAGCTTATAGAGACACCCAATTGATGAGTTGTGGCACTACCCTTCTTATGATCTGGGTGTGGGAACAAATTTTTGTGTTCCGTCCCCTAGTTACTACTGATCGAGATGCTAGATCCCCTTATGTTTTCCATTATGCGAGAAACATTACATAGAGCCATGTTGGTGATACTGGGTATTGGAGGCATGCACTTGACAAATTAGTTCAGTTCACATGGAGACCATATATGGATTGTTGTTGTTGCTTGGGTGAAGACAAACATCTACCCTTTTGTTGACAAACATAGTATCTGATTGGGAGGACTATTTCCAATGTACATATTATTGAGAGTCACCTGCTAGATCATGTTTTGAGACAGTTTAGAGAGGTTCAAAACAAGCCTCGAGGGTGAGCAGAGTTTTCTCGGTCTACCAGAAAGGTTCCCTTATGGGGGCCTATGATATCTGAGGCAATAGTAGAGGCATATACTCAGGAATTACAACCTATTCAGTGGGGATGGAGAGGTTGGGTAATGGATCATAGGACTATAGCAGCCTATGATACATTGTGAGAAAAGCATCGACCTATACCTTACACAAATCTAGATTAGTCAGAACCAATGGAGAGATGGGGGACAAGGCCCAAAGTTCAGTGTGGAGGCAGGCATGGAGGTAGGGGTGGCAAAGGAGGCAGGGATCATGGTAGAGGTGGTCAATGAGATCAATGGGGGAGTAGAGGTGCTTGAGTAGGGGGACTATCACCTATCTGTGAGGTTGAGGACATACCCATGTTGAATCTTGGTGGTGGTGGAGAGGCTGAGATTGGAGGGGAGTACGTTGCCGAGGAGGCAGGAGTAGAGGAGCATGCAGAGGTCAAGGTTGGGAGGGAGGAGATGGATATTGATGTCCTTAGGATTCTAGAAATATATAGAGTAGGTGATGAGGAGGAGGAGGTAGCGATGGGGGAGCAAGAGAGGGAGCTCCAAGATAGGATATTGGAGGGATGGGATTTCATGGTAGAGGAGAGGAGAGGAGAGGATGAGGAGGCTCTTAAAGATATAGACACAGATTTATAGGCTTGAGTAGAGGCCTTGGAGGAGAGAGTTAGGATTTTTATTGCAGAGTGAGATGCTATGCAGATGGAGAGAGACAGTGCTCTCTTGGATAGGGACCAGGCAGTGGTTAGGAGGTAGGAGGAAGATCAATGATTTACTGAGATCAAAGGTCTTTGCAGTGGTCCATCTGATAGTTTTGGCTAGGAGTTAGTTAGGGCTATGGATAGAGCATCATATTATAGGGATCTTTATGAGGTAGTGGTTACTCTTGAGGGATGAGCTTCGAATTTTTCTAGGCACGTAGTAGTAGGTCCCAGAGCAAGACTCATATGAGTATAGTGAGTACAAAAGGGGATGAGGGACTTCACAAATCTAGACCCTATGATAGGCCTTCATCTTCACATAGGTCATTAGGTTCCTATCATCAGTCATCTTCATAGTATCCACATGGGAGCAATGAGAGTTCCAGATAGGGACATGTATTTTTATTTATTGAGACATTGTATTTTGATCATAGAGCCTGTGAGCTCCTTTTTATTTATTGATATATTCTAACATTGTACTGTGACACATGTTATTTTGAGAGATACATATATATCATTTTTGGTGGTGTTTATATGATTTTCATATGTTCTACATGATTATGTTGTGTATTTCTATATGATTATGTAATTTTATTCTATACGGTTTGCTAGATGATGTATATACATGTTATGGGTTATGATTTTTACTCATGATGTTTTATTTCCTATGATGATGATGCATGCACAATATTTATAAATGTTATGAATGCATTCTAGGTTTATAAAAATGAGATGCAATGTGATGTTACTATTTATAACTCCATGTGCATGGATGCATAATTTATACACATTTATCATTGGTAAATGGTGTATTTCATGATTATCTAAATGCAATGGATATGTCTATTTGTTTGTACTTGTTTAAAATGCAGCATAAATATATGGAAATTTTTACATAATGGTTGTAGAATGTATGCATATATAGATTATCATTTTTTTTTTGTGTCACGAGACTCCATCATTATGCAAGATAGAATAAATGTTAGCATGGATAAATCAAAATGTTAGTATTGAAAAATTGTTATTTGAAGAACATATAATCTTCGATATTTTGCCATATATATACCAATATTTGCATTAAATCATCATTGGGTGGGACATGATACAAATGGATAGTACACACCATGATATGAGATAGACCATAGTGTACAAAGACATCCACTTGTAAAAAAAGACAGCTGCAGACAAGGAGTGTCATAACTCATTCTAAGGGAAAAATTGCCCTAGTCTTTTTGTCCAGACAAACCACAGACAACAGACAAATAAAAGATGGGTCATGAGATGTCATTTCTCCTCTAATTCCTTCATGGGACATCCTCAAGGAAACTAGTAACATGACTCAAAATCCAAGGTTAAAAGATAGCTGACAAAAAATAGCCAAAGAAAAAGAGTTCTGAGACATCCTTACTTCTCTAAATCTTGCATGCGACATCCTTGAGAAAGCTAGTAACTAGAATCAAATACGAATCCATAAAATGATGACAAAATAAGTGATAAAGTCAAAAATTGAATAAAATTTTTTGTCAAAATTTTCTCTTGTGTGATTGTTTGTTGTCTGACATAGCCTGATGTAAGGAATGACACATACCATATAGGATGTTGAGTCTGGTTTTGAATTTGTGACTATCTGTGTAAGGCATGACAAATCCTGGTTTCAGAAAGACATGTTTCATATAATACATTGAGCCTAATGTTGTTGATGTGACAATTTGCATAATGCTATGATAATTGATAATGTTTTTTATCAAGAAAGACATATCTTGTATAGGACATAAGTTGATTGTTTTGACAATGTGTTTGATTTTGACTTGATGACAATTTTGACCTATTTGTCTTGTTGATGCATGACTTGTCTTTATGTTTTGACAATTATGAGTGTGTGTGTGTTGACAATGTATGACTTATGTTGACTTGATATGATGTACCCTAAAGTACTGACCTAGTGTGGCCTCGGGGGCTCATCAATTGATGGCCTTGCCTATGTTATACATGCAAAGACCTTGTAATTCAACTTAGACTTTGACTTGATAGAACTAATTGAAAAATATGTACTCAACTTGATGATACGACATGTGTGATAGTGAGTGTGATAAACCCTAATGGACTAACCTAGTTTGGCCTCAGGTGCTCATTGATGGATGGCCTTGCCTATGTTATACACGTAGATACCTCGTAGCTTGAAATGACCAATGACTGTGATATGAACAAAGAATGAGTCATGATTTCTATGTGTGTGATATGTGACAAACCTAGAAAGACATACCTAATGCCTCACGGGAACATCGATAGATGACCTTGCCTATGTCTAGTCACAGAGGCAACGTAGTTTGACTATGTCTACGACTGACTTGATACAACTGAATCTGACTCTATTTTCAAGATTTTTGACATGTTTTTGAAAAAAAAATTGCCTTTTTGAGGTTTTATGTCTTTTTGATTTTTTCAAGATATTTTCTGATGTTTTTGAGCACTTTTCAGGACATTTTCTGACATTGGGATGATATGTACAAGGTCTAATTAACACAAGTCAAATATTTTCCCTCATTTGGGTATAAGACCTATGGGATGGAGTGAGTTGATAGAGTGGACTTGATGTCAAGCGTTCCAAGTTATGGATAGAACAACCATTTATTATGGGTGATGGTGACAATCTTATTGGAATAATGATAGACAAAGGAGCAAAGTTGACTACACATGGCGCATGTTTGCTAGGTTTTCACCATGGCACTTATCCATAGCACCACCGAAGTGGTTTTCACTATTGGATGAATTATTGCTCTTTACTATTTTATTGATTTTTCAATTTTTTTGGTGTTACAAAGATGCCTGTTTGCTAGGTTTTTATCAAGGTAACAATTTTTTTGTTTTTTCCATTTTTTTTTTGTATTTTTCAGATTAAGACACAGTTCTTAGAAGCTATGCATAGGATCTCTTCAGATGGAGGTTTTTGATTGGTTATAAAATTGGTTCTCCTTCAGGGGTAGAGAGTTGATACACTCCTGATCCAAAATATTTTGTAACAATGTAAGGCCCTACCATTTAGGCTCAAACATACCTAGTTTTTCACTTTCATTTTGATTCTTTGGGTTCTCCATTAAGACCAAGTCACCAATGTCAAAATGTTAATTTAGAACTTTCCTATTATAGCTACGATGAAGATGGTTCTGATATTCTTGAAGATGATCTAATTCCTTTTGTCTTCGTTCATCTAGGAATTCTAACTCATGTAGTCATGACACATGGTACTCTTCATCATCAATATGACCTTTCAATGATACCTTTAGGGAAGGAATTTCAACCTCAATAGGTAAGATAGCTTTGAAACCGAATACTAGAGAGTATGGAGTAGCACCAGTGGGAGTGTGGATGCTTGTGCGATAAGCCCATAGGGCGAGATTAAGCTGTAAATGTCAGTCACAACCAGTGTCATAGACAATATTTTTGAGGATTATGAGGATTGTTTTATTAGACACCTCTACTTTGTCGTTACCTTGTGGATAATATGGAGTGGAAAAATGATGTTGGATATGGAATTCTTCATAAAGATGGTGGAATTCTTGGATTTTGAATGGACGACCATTATCTATGATAATGGATTAAGGAACACCATACCGATAGATTACGTAGTTTAGGATAAACCTCGATATTTGTGTCAATGGCGTAGGTCATAGGAATAGCCTCAATCCATTTGGGAAAGTATTTGGTGGTGATTATGATGAAATTATGGCCATTGGAGGATGGAGGGTGTATCTTACCTATGAGGTCAAGTCCCCATTGGGAAAAAGGCCAAGGTGAAGTTATTGGTCGGGTCTCTTATGTTGGTTCCTATATCAAGTCTCTGTGTACCTGACATTGTCGGCATTTCTTGATGAAGACATATGAGTCATTTTCCATTGTAGGCCAATAATAGCCTAATCTCATAATATTCTTAGCTAAGGTAGGACTGCTAGAATGGGATCCATGGATACCTTCATGTACTGCATCTAAGGTCTCTTATGCTTCTTTAGTATTGCTACATCTCAATAAGGTATTATCTAAGGCACATATATAAAGGGTATCACCGATGATGGTATATTTGGATGAGTTACAGATAAATGTCCTACATTGGTTATTTGATAAGTCTAAGGGTAGGGTTTGGGCATGGAGGTAGTCATATATATCCTTGTACCATGGGTAAGTAGGACCAACAATTGTACACACCATCACAGAATCAGGGATGTCATAGGCAGGGACCAAAATTTGTTCGACCAAAAACTCAAATTTAGGCATGTTGCTAGGAATATCCAATAGTGAACCAATGGTCGCCATAGCATCTATTGACCTATTCTTAATGTCAGGTATTTTTTGAAAGGTGATGTTATCAAAGTATTGCTTAGAACTATCTGCCATGCACTTGTAGGGGGCAAGTTTCTCATCTTTAGTTTCATATTCGTTATTGAGTCACCGGATTACCAGCTAAGAATCCCCATAAACATGTAAACTCTTGATCTTCCATTGGGCTGCCATTCTTAATATTGTCACAAGGGCTTCATATTTTGCTATGTTGTTTGTGCAAGGAAAATCAATTCTGAATGACTTTGGAATAGTGTCACCTTGTGGTGTAACAAAAAGTATACCTACTCTTGAACCACAATTAGTGTGTGACTCGTCAAAGTATAATTTCCATGTGGTCCTAGTATCAACTTTGAAGATGAACTCATCAAGAAAATCTACCTCTAAAGGATGGTCGGCCCTAATTGGTGCATCTACTAACTGATCTACAATAACCTATCCTTTTATAGCTTTTCGTTCTACATACTGGATGTCATATTCATTAATTATCATTACCCATTTAGCCAATCGGCTTGTTAGTGATGCTTTACTTAGGAGATATTTTAGAGGATCTATCTTGGTGACCAACATGGCTTGGCAGTTTAGCATATAGTGCCTAAGTTTTTGAGTAGAAAAAAATATTGCAAGATAGGCACATTCTATGTTATTGTAGTTTAGCTCATATCCCACAAAAGTATGGTTGATATAGTACATGGCCCTTTCATGACCTTTATCATCATTTTGTGCAAGCAATGCTCCTAATGCTAATTGAGTTGTTGATATATAAAGTATCAAAGGTCTGTCACTTGTAGGTGGAATTAATATAGGTGGTGTAAGTAGGTAATCCTTGATCTTTTGGAAAGCTTCTTGGCATTTGGGTGTCCATACAAATGGTACCCCATTTTTGAGCAAATGTTGGAATGGATGTATCTCGTCTGCTAACTATACTATGAAGCATTTGGTAGATTGTAATCTCCCTTGTAGTGTTCTTAGCTGACCAATGTTGGTTGGTGGAGGCATATCCATTATAGCCTTTACTTTTGTTGGGTTCACTGCAATACCCCTTCTAGAAATGATATATCCTAGAAGTTTTCCTGATTTAACACCAAAGACACATATTTTTGGATTTAACCTTACTTTGTAATTTTCTAGTCTTTGGAATATCTTGTTTAAGACCTTCAAATGATTTTCTCTCATTAATAATTTGGCTATGAGATCATCGACACAATCTTCCATGACAGTATGTATAGGGTCATGGAAAATAGTCGTCATTGCACGCTGATATGTAGCTCCAACATTTTTGAGCCCAAAAGGCATAACATTCAAGTAATATGTTCCCTAAGGACATGTGAAATTTTTCTTGTGTTGGTCCTCAACTGCAATTTTGATTTGATTATACCTAGAGAAACCATCCATGAGGGATATCATCTCATATCCTATTGTAAGGTCCACTATCATGTCAATGTTTAGAAATGGGAAGTCATCCTGATGACATGTCTTGTTAATATCTTTGAAGTCTGTACAAATGCAAACTCCCCCAGATGGTTTGGTCACTAGCACAAGATTTGATATCCATTATGGATAGTCTATGAATCTAATGAATCTTACATCCAATAGTTTCTTAAGTTCAACTTTGACTAGTAGAGCGATTTGTGGATGCATCTTTCTTAGCTTCTACTTGATGGGCTTAACACCTAGTTGTAATGGTAGATGGTGCAATATAAGGTTTGGATCTGGCCCAGGTATGTCAGCATATGACCATGAAAATTTTATATGTCTCTTTGTGAAGAAGTCTCAACACTTTGGTTGCTTTGTCTTTGTCAAAGATGCTGCAAAGTATATTACCCGAGGGTTTTGTTTAGTGTTTATGTTGATCTCGATAGAATCTTCTACTAACATTGGTGATTTTTCCTGAGCAACTAGGAGAATGTTCAAACCTCCATCCTTGGGTGTCTTAGAGAGGTTTTCGCCCTCAGATTTGTCCTTTATTTTTATTATTTCTTCATCTAAAGGTGCCTTTTGGTTTTCACCTAGGGACATTTCATTTT
>CM021105.1:249201398-249211594 GCA_007115665.2 Sequoiadendron giganteum | reverse complement strand
GGGTCCACTTTGATGCCTCTTCTAGAAATGATATATCCTAGAAGTTTTCCTGATTTAACACCAAAGACACATTTTTTTGGATTTAACGCTTACTTTTGTGAATTTCCTGATCTTTGGAATATCTTGACCAAGACCCTTCGGAAATGAATTTTTCTCTCATTATCGTTTGGCTGCGGATCATGCGACACAATCTTCCATGGCCGGGTCGCAGAAAATGGAATCATCCATTACCCGCAGCTGATATGCCAGAAACACTCCAAACATTTTTAATTTAAAAGGCATAACACCATTCAAAGTAATATGATTCCCTAAGGACGTATGAGGGAAATTTTTTCTTATGCCGGTCCTCAGTACCAGAATTTTGATTTATTGATTATATACCTAGAGCCGAGATATATCTCGCATGTATATCTAGCCATGGAGTCTATCCTTGTCAATCATTTTAGAAATGGGAAATTCATCACATGTCTTGTTATTAATAGCATCTTTAGAGTGTTATGCAAAATTACAAACTCCAGTGGTTTAGTCACTGCTTTAAAGATTTGATATCCATTATGGATGGCGTCTATGAATCTAATGAATCTTATCCCGATGAATTTCTTAAAGTTCAGCACGGCTAATTAGAAGCTGATTTTGCTGGAATTAAAATAACAGCTTCTGCGCCTTGATGCAACACCTAAGTTGTAATGGTGGAGTAGGTGCAATACAGGTTTGGATGCGGTATACCGAGCGCAATGCCAGAAGGGGTACATATGTCTGCTGTAGAAAGTCAACGCTGGATTTTGCTTTGTCTTTGCTTCCGAAGATCGCCAAAATTATATTGAAGGGTTTTGTTTTGATGTTTATGTTGATCTGGAAGTGAATCTTTATACTAACATTGGTGATTTTCCACGACCCAGCTGGGAGATGTTCAAGGCCACCATCCATCAACAGATTCTTAGGGAGTTTTGTAGCCCTCAGTTGTCCTTTATTTTTTATTATTTTCAACTGCATCTAAGGTGCTGGTTCACCCTGGGACATTTCATTTTCATCATTTTCATTGTTTTTCTTTTTTATTTTCATTTTTGCAACCAGAGGTGTGAACAAACTCCCCAAAATATGCAATTTCATCCAATTCTATGGTAAAGCCAGCTTTATGATCCCCTCTAGGTATGCCTTCTTGAAGTCCCATGAACTCAACTATCACTTCGTCATTCTTGAATATTTCTAAGATGGTTGTACCTTGTTGATCCCAATCGATAAGTTGGGGATATATGAGGGGCATGTCATCATCAGAGTTATCAAATGTGGAGGTTGACATGGTGAAGATAGAGTGGTTAACATGGTCACAAAAGTTTTGGACTAACTCCTTTTTGTTCCTTTTCTTAGGGATAGGTAAAATTTGTGGTGGGACCAGTGTAAGGGATAGGTTGTTAGATGATGGTTCATCAAGTGCCTAAGATTCAAGATCATGGGTTTCCCAATAATGAAGCTTAATCCATTCTTCTTTTGACAAGGAATTTTTAGGATGGGGGCTAGATGGATTTGGTGAGGGTTGTAGCATTTTATCAAGTTCCCCAAATAGCTTGTCTAGGTCCATCATGCTAGAAGAGGAAAGGGAATCCCATTCATATTCATTCGAGTTAGGGGAGTCATAGTAGAATGGGTCAAATGGTTTTTGGGATATCTCAATGTCTTTAGAAGAACTTACTTCCTCTCGTAACGATAATGGAGTACTAGGAATACCAATTCTAATCAGTTGGAACCCTAGCCCTAAGCCTTTTAGTCTTTATGAGACAATGATTGGTTTAGTCCTTGCATTTTGATGTATCCCTAACCCACTATGTCTATCATATCCTTTGCTTTGCATTATCATGAAGCCCTTTCCATATTGATCCTTAGATATTTGAATAGATGATGAAGGGTTTTCATTGTCTTCATTATAGAACCAAGAAGTGACATCTTCTTGGTCCATAGCTTGTTTACTTAACTCTCCCCATTTTGTGAATGTCATTGTAGGAGGGAAATGTATCATGACAACTAACTATTTCCTATTTGCTATGGGTAAACCATATGACATAGGAGGAACCAACTGGCTGACACGATAAGATGCTTTAATGTGATATTCTCCACAGCGCTTGTCTTGGATCTTGACCTTAGGAGTGGATGATGGTGGTTGTGATGTGATGGATTTGGTAAGAGTTGATGGATCAACGCACAAGGATAAGGTGGAGGATGAAGCCTTTTGATTAATTGGCACCTGTTATTGTGGAATTTCACTTAGGCTTGTGCAATATTGAAAAGGATCTAGATCACCATCAATTGTGATCTCGATGCCATTGTACAGGAATTTAAGACACTGATGTTAAGTGGAGGGTACAACTTTCATTGCATGTATCCAAGGTCTACCCAACAAAAGATTATAGGGAAGGGTGAGATTCAAGACTTGGAAACTAGTGTCCACAACTGTAGCGCCAATCCTGATAAGGAGTGTGACAACTCCTATAGATGATATTTCCTCATCATCATATGCCTTAATGACTATGCTCTTAGTGGTGTCCACACATGCTTTTGAGAACCCTAATGCCTTAACCAATTTCAAAGTGCAGAGATTCAACCCTGCTCCTCTGTCTACCAAGACTCGTCTGACTTTGGTTTGATGGACAAGAACTTCAAGGTGTAATGGATCGTTATGATGGGTCTTCTCAGTTGAATAATCCTATTGAGAGAATGTGGCGTGATGGGAGTTGGTTAAGTATCCTACCATTTCTTTGAAATGATTGAAATCTAAGTTGGTAGGGATGGTTTTTCTTTGCAAGGCTTTGTCAAGAATCACTCGATGATCTAGTTATATAGTCAACAATTCAAAGATGGACATCTATGCTGGGGTCTTGCCCAACTGGTCAATAAAATTATACTTAGGCTTGGAAGACTGTGTTTGTGGCTCTGAAGAAGGACCTCGAAGGGTTATCTTAGTTCTACATGTATTGGCAACACATTCAGGATGCTTCGTTATGGTAGTGGTATGGATATTTTCATCAACAACTCGGATATGATTGATGATGGTGCCTAGTTTATAATTGTACTTACCATTGGTATAATTGGCCGAGGTATTATTCTTAGTTCCCGAACTGGAGGCCTTTCCTTTCCCATGGTCATGTAATGGATCTATGAAGACCTTGTGATCACTATTTTTGGTATGCTTTTTCTTGTTGAATTCTATGGTTCAATCTTCAAAAAAATATTGTATGATGTTCTTCAGTTGTTGGCATTGTTGTAGGTTATGTCCCTTTGTTTGATGGTATTAACAATAGGCGTTTTCATCCCACCATGAAGGTTTAAAATTTCTAGGATCATATTGTTTTGGCTCCAGAGGTTGTATGAGTTTATGTTCAATTAGTTCTTTGTAAACTGTCTCAATTGGTTCCCCCAAAGGGGTAAACTCACATTTTAGAAATCTCCTATGTGGTCATTGTTGTTGTGAATTTTGGACAAAGTTGGTCGTTTAATCTAGATTACTAGTCATGTCCAGATTGGTGTTGTAACCTCTAAGTATGATGAAAGGTCTCGCATGTATGGTCTTAGCATCAACAATACTATCATTTGTTACATTTTTATTTCTAGACAAAAACTTGTTGCTATTGTTGGGAGAATTTTGATGTTGAACGACTAGGTTTATGCCTGGTACCTTAATTTCTCCTTTGTCAATAAGGCCTTTTTCAAGTATAATTCCATTTTGCACCAAGTCTAGGAATGAGGTACAACAATGCACTCTTAAGTCACTTCTCAGTTTTGGATGGAGATTTTCAAGGAATATTGTGACTTTCTATTTTTCTTGTTTCTTAATTGGACATCAACTAGCTAAACTTCTCCACCTCTGAAAGAAAGTGGTGAAATTTTTTTTGTCTTCTTGCATGGTGTGACACAAGGTAGCTATCATGATTTGATTATCTATGTTGAAGGAAAATTGTTCGACAAACTTCTTTGCTAATTCTCCCCATGATTTTATGCCATATGGTAATTTGGAGAACAATTCCAATGCTATGCTGACAAGGGTTCCTAGAAAGAGTCTCATAAGGTATGTGGGGTCATTTGAGATGTCCATGCATGTTGTAGAAAATTATCTGATGTGTTCCAAGGATTCCTCTTCCCATTATACTTAGGAAAATTTGGTATAATGTAATCGTGTGGGAAGGGGTTCATGTACAATGCATTATCAAAGGGACATGGACATAAATCTTGCACTGAGATAGTTCATTTTCTTGACATTGAAATACTATTCATTTGTTGTTGGAGAACTTGCATTTGATTTTGTAGAACATCTACCTATGTCAATGACATATTGGTTGTGTTATTAGGATTGATGTAAGTGTTCTGAAATGTAATATTTTGTTATAGATTATGATTTGGTGAGGGTATATATGTTGTTTGAATGTTCTGATTCAATGTAGGAATATGTCCTATTTGAATGTTCTAATTTTGTATAGGAATATGTCCTGTCTGAATGTTTTGATTTGGTATAGGAATATGTATTGTCTGAATGTTTTGATTTGGCATAGGAATATGTCCTTTCTAAACTTTTTAATTTGGTATATGAATATGTCTTGTTTGTGTAGCCCCTATGTGTGGAATGGTGGTACTGGTGTTGATATGGGGTATAGCTCATGTTGTGTTCATGCCAACTTTGGGTCTTTTATGAGTGGTGTTTGTGCCAAAGGGGTTTTATGAAGATTCTCCCATAGTAAATTGTAAACCTTGTGTTATATTAAATGGGGTTGTGTTTACAATTGGTGATGTTTGAGTAGGTATCCTAGTTGGTATTGTTGTGGTAATTTGAGGGATGGAGACACTTGATGTCACGGTCTGTGTTTGTTGAGTAGATGTTGTTTTCAAGGTGTGAATGTCCAATCCTAATGGTAGTGTGGCACCTTCTACTAGGAACTTTGCCAAATATCTTTGAGGATCACTTGCCAAACAATCATCCATAAAGGATGCAAATTCAGGATCTTGAACATCAGTGTCTATGTTTTCTACATAAATTTTTCCATGTGTGTCTCTAGTGACATGTTCTTCAAGAAAAGTTTTGTGTGGTCTCTCTGTCCTTGATGGTTGGTTTCCGAAAGGATCGTTGAAGTCATGTGGGTCTATCATCTCTCTATGTTTCTTCTTACACCTTGTTTCAACCATGAAAATGTTGCTCAAAAGGGGCAAATGCAAAACTATGTCTAGAAAATGATATGTTCTATTTCTATGTTTTTGGGATTTTTTGAATATAAATAATGTCACTAAAATTATGGATTTCTAAAATGACATATGCTAGGATGATGTATGCTAGGATGACAATATGCAAAATTTTGAGTAGAATATGATGGTAAATGATTCTAAGTGGATATTACCTACCACCTATGGAATAATCCAAAGCTATGACTTAACTTTACTAAGGAACTTGATGTAGGACAAGGACAGACTGATAAGGTGAATTTACAAACTAGAATAATGAGTTGGAAGGATTCACTAGTAAGTAAAAAGTGTTTGGGTTTAATGATAATGACAATGGAAGCATGAACTTATCCAATAATGCAGAAAGTTTCCCTATTCTAAGATATACAAATTCCTATGAGGTAACTAAGTTTTGCAACTAAGATGACTATTTTTAAAACTTAAACGACACCTAATAGATGCAAGGTTTTTGAGAAATTTTTGAGTTTTTGTGCAAGGTTGACTGTAGGAAATAGAGGTGAAAATGATAGTTTGTTTTCAGACTGTGATTGGAAATTTGAGATTTTTGTTGACAGTCAATTGTGATTCAATTTGCAGATGTGTTTCAGTTTGCAAATGTTGTTAATTGATGAAATCTAGTCTCGGTTGTTGATAGGAAATTGTGACTTATGTAGATAGATATGGTTTAACCTTTAATAGATGCGACTCTAATGGTGGATGCGACTCACAATTCAAATGTGACTTAGAATCTAATCATTGTGAAGACTGACCTTGTTGAAAGACACATGTGGTTTTCTATTTAATAGTTGTGACTCATAATTACATATGCGGTTTTTGATTTGTCAGATGTGACTCAGTTTGCAGATGTGTTGTTTTGATGATAGGTTTTCTACTGACTCAGTTTCATGATCAAATTTTAGAAATTTAAGACAAATGAAAAACACTGTGTTTTAGTTTTGATGTGTATGAAATATGTTAAAAACTAGGAAACATGTACAATTCCTAAGGCTGGCAATGACAATATTTATTGAGTTCTCACTTGGGTTTCCCTAGCTATGTATATTCAAGGCAGATGACTAGTAGCTTGACCCCACTGGATCCCCTCCATGGCACACACTTCTTGAGGTAGCCAAGCTATAGTACCCATGAACTTCCCATGGCATACTTCTCATCTCTACAATGAACCATAAAAATGTGAGATAGCTTCACAGGTCTGACCTGCTGGACCAGTAAATAGAAAGGGATTTTGGCTTAACTACAACAAATTGGATTTTTAGTTTGGAAACCCGTTCAAAAGAGCCATGTGAGAGGCAATATCATCCCAGTCTATAGAGGTTACACTCTGCAAGCTTTGACGCACCACAAGGGTATTGAGAATCAAATGCTTATCCACTGGGATCTCCATAATATTAAGTTTTCCTTAAGCATTAAAATTTGTATTCTGGTTGGGAATGGCTCGATGAAAAATCTCATCATAGGTTTTGAGTCACGTTGGTTACTCTTAACCACCAATGCAGGCCCAAGTTTCTAGAGCTAGTAATCGACTCTCTTACACCCAGGATCACAATAATGCGCAAGGGGAGAGGATAAGTTAATGTACCAAATCAGGGTTCTAATCTAAAAAAATTTAGGCACGAAAAACACTAGTTAATTTTTAAGCCCAAATAAAACATTATCTAATCTACCAAAAAAGATGTTTCTAAAATTATGGTCTTCGACATAGGTCCTACATGCAAATTGTTAGTAGTTCATGTTTTCAAATTTTCTTCCTTGTCTTCATCACTCGTCCTGCATAAAATGTTTCAAATTTTATGTCTTCTACGCTACATCTTACAAACACTATGTTATCCTCCTAAACAAATGTTGCAAATCAAAAATTAGCTAAAATAAAAGCGAAAAGAAAAAAAATGTAAAATCACAATTTTAAACTCAAAAATCTTACTAGTTAGATGCGTGGTGGGTTCATCAGTCAGTTGCATCATAAAAAGCCATAGATGCATTTAATTTTGTTAGATGTGTCTCAAGATTCATCATTTGCGGTTTATGATAACAGTTGGGTTGTTTCATCTATCAGATGCGTCGTTCTGGATGATACCTGCAAAACAAAATCAAAAAACATCTATGGATTTGTGAAGATTAATGTCATCACATTGGGTTCACCAATTGTAACATAAGAAAACTACTATAAATAAACTAGTTAAACTAGTCAAAGTCATTGGTCATGTCAAACTACAACGTCTCTGCATGTATAATGTAGGCAAGGCCATCAATTGATAAGCCCCCGAGGCCGCACTAGGTCAGTCCATTAGGGTTTATCACATTCACCATCACACACAAGTTGAGTTCATATTTATCAATCCTTCATGTTAGTCAAAGTTAGTTGAACTATGAGGTCTCTATGTGTATAACATAGGCAAGGCCATCAATCGATGAGCCCTCGAGGCCACACTAGGTTAGTCCTTTAGGGTATATTATGTCATATACTATCAATACACACAAGCAATAGTTAAAATATCAAGACAAGTCACGCATCAACAAGCCAAACATGTCGACAATGTCATTAGGTCAAATCAAACGAATTGCCAAAAGAATCAAACTTTTTTCCTATACAAGATGAGTCTTTCTTGAGAATGGACATCATCAATCATCATAGCCTTATGCATCTTGTCGCATCAACGACATTAGGCTCAACGTCTTATATGGTATGTGTCTTTCTGAAACTAGGCTTCATCATGCCTTACACAAGTAGTCATAAATTTGAAATCAGACTCAACGTCTTATATGGTGTGTCATCTCTAACATCAGGCTATGTCAAACAATCAAATTATCAAAAACACAACAGATCAAATTTTGGCAAATATGTTTGCTGGCTTTTTGAACATTTATGGCTTATATGGTTTTATCTTATTGGCTTTGTCTTCTAATTCAGTTACTAGCTTTCTCGAGGATGTCTCATGAAGGATTAAAGAAACAAGGATGTTTCAAAACTTTTTTTTATTGATTTTTGTTTGTCAACTATCTTTTTAAATTGGGTTTTAAGTCAAATTACTAGTTTCCTCAAGGATGTCCCATGAAGGATTTAGAGGAGCAATAATGTATCCTTAATTTCTTTTTTTCTTTGATTGTTGTATGTGGTTTGTCTTGACAAAAAGACTAGGGCAATTTGTCCCTTAGTATGAGTTAAAGACACTCCTTGTATGTGACTATCTATTTTTCACAAGTGGATGACTTTGTACACCTTGGTCTATCTCATATCATGGTGTTTACTATTCATTTATGTCATGTCTCACCCAATGATGATTTAATGCAAGGCTTAGTATGTATTTGGAAAAATATTGAAGATTTTATAATTTTTGTAACATCCATTTCTAATACTAACATCCATGTCTACTATTCATCTTTTTTTTTCTCTAACATTTCTTCTTTCCCACATCTTCATTATCCTTATCTATTTTCCCCTAATCTCTTGTCCTTCATATTCTAGTCCTCTCATTGATTTCGAGAGGACAATAATGTTAGTTGAACCTTCCTGTCCTCTCGAGGGGGCATACCAATATCTCGTCATCATCCTTCCTCACCCTACTTTTATTGGGGCATATCTTTTTTTTTTAATTTTCTTTGACAGAAAGGCTGAAACGACATTGTATCAAAAAGGGGAAAATTGTAGACACTAAAAATTGGTCTAGGCCTACGAGTACCATTTTTCACATAATTCTAATGTTCATGGTCATGATTAAGTAATGGTAATTATTTAATTACTTTCTAAAGTCACATGTCCTCTATTAATTAAATAACTTAAATTATATAATTAGCTCATTAGTACCTTTAATCAAATCTTGATTAATTAAGTAAATCTTATTTATTTAATTATGTCACTAATTAATTAATCCCCTTTCTAAATTAAATAATTTATTATTTAATTTATCCTTTATCACATTTCGGAGTATAATTAAATATTCATTTGAAATTACTTAATTATTCAATTAACCTTTTCGATAGTCAATTAAATAAATCTTTTTTATTTAATTAAATCTTTGAATTTTGAATATTAAATTAAATCATCATTTAATTGATGAATACTATTATTCCTCAAATATTTCGCTGATTAGATAATCACCTAGTTATCTGATTATTCACTCGTCGCTTAAGTCGAGATCTAATTCATCAATCAGTTATCTCATGATTAATTCCTGATGAACAAACCTTCTGTCTTAATCTGTTAGTCCTATTCTTGTGCATGTAGATATGTATTAATTAAATATCTTTATTTAATTAATTTATGTGTGCATTCAAACAAATGATTGTCTTTATTCTATCTTGATCCTTTTCAAGCAAACATCATTCTTCTAATTTTTGAATACTTTCAACTAGAGATTAGATCTTTATTTAATCTTGATCTCTATTCTTAGGTTTTATCACTCATGTCACTACTAACACTTATCTCAATGCATGTCAAATATTTTAATCTAAATCATTTATCTATCTCTCGATATCAACCTCTCATTTGAATGGTCAATTTTCTATAAATTGACTTGGCTTTCATCATTTCAATTCCTCCCAAAATCGATATACTTTTGGAAGAAAACTTGTTAATCTTTGATATTTTTCTTTAATCACATACATCAAGGCTATACTTGCACACTTATTGAAAATATGAGGGCAAGAATACTATCATGACAAAATGGAGAAGGAGAACAAAGATAATTTGAAGGAGTGGAAAAATAGTCAGTGAGAGTGTTTCATTTATTGCTTTGTACTTTGTTGTTTAATGTAGGTTAGATTAATGTTTATATACTTTAACTAGTTTCTTTCTAGTATTTTTCCTATGTTACAGCATATACTTGCATACTTTCATGAGAATAAGGCAAGGTGCACTCCGAAAAACTTCGAAAGAAGGCTCTCCAAAGTACAACTTCTTTGTAAGAAGAGATGACATGTCGAGTGGGCGAATAGTCTCAGATTTGTGAAAATAACTTTTGAGAAATCTTCCACCAAGC
>CM021105.1:249131521-249200424 GCA_007115665.2 Sequoiadendron giganteum | reverse complement strand
AAGGAATTTAAGTGAGATAATATTTGGGCTAAAAAGGTTGATAAACCAAAAATAGATGGAGAGCTCAAAACCCCTGCTATAAAGACAAAGTCACATAAGTAGAATTATAAAGTTGCAAGAAAAGATGCCAAGCCTAGAGTTGAGACAAGCAAAAATAAACATAAGGAAAGCATCATAGAACAATTTATGCCCTTAATTGAGCTACCTAAGTACACTCCTATTGATATGTTTCAATTACTTAGGTAAGTAAAATTCTTTTTTCTTTTCCTTGAGATGATGAGGATTGATGAACACAAACAAAAGGAAGTATCCATTATCAATGGTGCTACTATAGTCTGTACTTAATTAGTGGTGCCCACTCCACCCTAAGTGAGTGAAAAGGATAAGAAAGATAAATAATTTAAGGGAGTAAATCACTGAGATCCCCATATCTTTCTAGGAAATTCAGTAACTGCTTGTCCTAGAAAGATAGATCCATTCTTCCTCACACTGATTGTAGAGGGAACGTTTTCAAGAAATTTTATTAATTATTCTAGAGCATCCAACAATATTATGCTAGCCAAGATCATGGAGGCATTGGAGCTAAAAGTTGACAACACTCATGGTAAGTGCTATGCTATAGATTCAAGAGAAGTCTTTGTCACCAGTGTGATCAATGAACTTCCTTACAGATTGTTAGCATATCTAGAGAAAGAGTTTAAGATGAGTGTTGTCATAGTAGATATCCCACCTAATTATGAAATATTTCTATCTAGGAAATGGTGTTCCTCGATGGGAGGTAGTATGTAGTGTGATATGACTTATGCTACCTTCCCTGTTGATGGTAAGGATGTGCAATTCATAAGAGAACCAAAGGTGCCACATATGTTGGAGCATTCTCTTGAGGATGATAATTTTATTTTATAGTTACTAATATTAGTGACTTTAAGGTGGAAGAAGTACCAAGAGAAACTGACAGGCACCTTGCACCTAGAGATAATGAGGTTATAAGGTTATCTAAAAATGATGGACTATGGAAAATTACTTTGATGGTGTAAGCTCCAAGGAAGGGTCTAGTGTAGGAATATTGATATTGTTTCCTGTTGGCAACACGTACAAATTTTCTTTCACTTTATCTTTTATCTACAAAAATAATGTGGCAGAATATGAAGCTCTGTTACTAGGATTAAGGCTAGCTAAAAAGCATGGTATAAAAATGTTGATGGTAATTGGTGATTCTAACCTTGTGATATCCCATGTAAGAGCTAGATATGATTAGAAAAATAATAGATTGAATCAATAGAAAAATGGTGTTTGAGATTCAATTGAGCAGTTTGATGCTTTTCAAATTGATTGGATGGAGATAGGAAAAAATCGAGTGGTAGTCTTAGTTGTTAATATTGCATTAAGACTAGAATATATAGATTTTCTAGGTATCTCTAAGGTTGATATACAAGAAAGGCCATCAATCCCTGAGAATGTACATAATTGGGAAATCTTCAATGATGATGAAGATATTCTGAAATTTTTTAGGTGTGTAGTTGAATATGAAGGTCAAGAGATTGACTTTGGGGCGTTTGTTGAAAGTATAGATGGTAAGGATAAAATTTTCAGTAATGAGGTTATTCAGTTGAAGAGAAAAAAAATCCCCAAGGGACTTGTAGCGCTAGAAAGTGTCTTTGATTACCAAGATAAGAGCAAGATCAAAATAACTGCCACCTATCTAGAGGACCTGGAAGAAGTAAATTTGGGGACTAAAAATTCCCCTAAGAAGGCATATGTAGGAAGGAAGATGAAACCTAATGTTAAGGAAATGTTGATTGCCTTAGTGAGTAAATATAGACATATCTTTGCTTGGTCATATGATGACCTAAAATCATATAGAGATGAGTTATTTCAGCATGAGATTCCTCTAAATGAAATTGCCAACCCTTTCAAACAAAAGAAAAGGCCCATTAATTTGATATTAGCTCCTAGGATGCAAGAGGAATTGGTTAAGCTAAGGGATGTTGGTATATCATAAAACCTATTTGGCATTCTTCATGGGTGTCTAACTTAGTTCCAACAAGAAAGAAAATGGTGATATAAGGCTATGTGTTGAATTTAGAAATTTGAACATATCATCATTGAGGGACAACTATCATCTCCCAAACATGGAAGCCATGTTGCAGAAGGTGGCTAGCTATGAGCTATTGTCTATGATGGATGGTTTTTCTAGATACAACCAAGTTATGGTAAAATAATCTGAATAGTATAAGACTGCATTCACTAAAACATGGGGAACCTATGTGTATGTATAATTCCATTTGGTTTAATCAATGTTGGTGCTACATTTCAAAGAGAAATGGGTGTGGAATTTACTGATTTCATTGATTTATTCTTGGTCATATACCAAGATGACCTAACTGCACATAGAAAAAAGGAAGAAGATAATTGTACACATTTGGAGAAGATATTTGTTAGACCATTGGGATATGGAACCTCCCTAATCCTAAGAAATGCATCTTTGGTATTAAGGTAATATAGGTTACTTTGTCTCTAAAAATGGGGTCACAATTGATCCTAAGCATGTGGTAGCAATAGATAAAATTCCACAACCTAAAAATGTAAAGGGCATTGAATACTTCTTCTGTAACGCCCTACCACGCAACCCTAGAGGATGATGCAAACAACTACTTAAATAAGCTATTTTTTTTTTTTTTAAGTACAATTAATATACAAGTTTTCTTCCCAATGCAACCATCCCCTAAGGTTACGAGACAGAAATAACATAACAACCCACTAAACATAAAATAAACCAAACCACTTATCTACTCAAGATAATAAGTACGCATACATTCCATGCAAGATAAAATACATCCAAACATAATAGATAACTTTCAAACTCATTTATCCATAATTAAATATTACAATTACAACTCTCATTCCTCGAATAAGGCAAGTCCAATAAATAAGGTTACAGTTTATATCTTTCCATGTCGATAACAAGAGGGGTAAATAATACAAGATCAACTGAAATGATAAACAACAAGAACTGATAATGAAACCCACGAGCTCTCCAATTGGAAGTCTCATCCATAAGAACATGAAGAAAGAACCCAACGGATTTAGGTGCACGCCACCCAACCAAGTGTTACCCAAAGGCCCACCCCCCATGCTAGGAGATAGTAACTAGGAATCCTAGCCAAGACCATCTACCTCTAGACACAGGTTGACACAAAACTAAACCAACTGAAACAACCAATCACATGTACTTCACAAGTACAACACCCATACAACTCGGGTACAACATAAGAACAACACCAGTACAACTCAAGATACTAGGCAAGTACAACATAAGAACAACTCAAATACCATGCAAGCACAACATAAGAACAACTCAAATACCATGCAAGCACAACATAAGTACAACTCTACATGGTCACATTACTTCCAGAATTAAAGCAAATTAAGTATGTTAAAAGGACCATACACATAATAATTGAATACCCACTATGGTCACATCAGGTATGTCAAGGAAACTATACCCACAAAAAATAAGAACCAACTGAGGTCACATTAGGTATGTTAAGGAAACCATACCCACAAGATCAAGTACATGAGTTACCCATTGTGGATCGTCAAGATGGTGGCCTCAATCGATCCTCAACCCTCATACATACTAAAGCGAAAATAAATATTGACTGTTGTCCTAGACATAGTGTCATCACACAGCTCATCATGGGTTATCCTTTGGGATTCTTCCTAGGCTTTGACCCCCACTAAGGGTTCTCTTGGTGCCCTCTACCGAATTCCTAGCCCCCATACCCATTCATGCAAAATCAAATACCTTTCGTATAGACAAGATAGATGACCTTGACATACTAGGCCTTCCCACTCATCCCAAGTCTAAATGAGCCCTTGCATCTATGAGTGAGGCATAATTATCTTGATTAGTGAGAAGTACCACCTAATCTTCTAAGTTTTATTTTAGTTATCACTTGATTAAACCACTTCTGTAAGTTATCCAATTTACCTCTTTCGGGCTCTAGCCCCTATGGAAGCCACTCTTCTACTTGACAACACACTTACCATCCAAACACCAAGGGTACAAAATGCAACTGACAAGGTAACACATCCAGTCCTTTCTCAGGAGGCAACAAAGATAAAACCATCTCCAAACACTGGAGGTAACAAAATAATAAAACCACTCCTAACAAGGAGGCACACATTACAAAATCCACTCCTTTCACAAGAGTCACAAAACATTCTCGTTCGTAGAAATCGGGTATATCATTGACATAACTTCATGCACTACCCAAGGGGATTAACAAATAGTCAATATCACAAGATGAAAACCCCAACCTCTATGGTCCTCTGGAAGACTTACAGGTTAAATACAGTTAACTCATTTCCCCAAAACATGAACTCAGAGGAAATAATCACGAAGGAAAGTTGCGAGGAATTAAACTAATTTGGATATATTAAATCCATTTCCTTTCATAACAATCAGTAATTTATTGCCTTTAAACACATTTATATTAAATTCCAAATTTGTCCTTCAAATAATATTATTTCAGAATAAATCTAATAATTTGACTAAGAACACAATATTTGAATATTCTCAATTATACTTAAATCAATATAATCTTCATAACTAAACATTTGATTAATATTTTAATATTTAATATTATAAAATATAATATTAAATATTTTAATATTATAAATTATAATATATAAAATCTAAAATATTTTCTTTCAAAATTTCACAAGGTACACCTTCTCTAACACATTCGAAGACATCATAATTCACTTAAAACTTTCAAAATTTTCCAACTTTTTAAATGGCCAATAACCAAAAATTTCTTCACAACACCATTAAAATAGCTTGAAATTTCTTCAAATTTTAAATTTCAAAAACCAAAAATTCTAGCAATACCCTTTGGCTCTAACTCGAAAATTAATAGGGATAATTCTATCCCCGCATTAAAATTCATCATAAAACATGCACAATTTCAATTTTTCTAATTTTATTTTAAATTGGAAAACCATAAATTCCCAAAAATTCCATTGATGAAAAGCTTCAAATTTTAAAGTTTCAATTTCAATTTTCTAGAAATACCCTTTGGTTCTAAATATGCCCAATAACACACTTTTCACATAAAATTCACATTTCACCCAATTCCAAAAAAATTGGGCATGGTAACCCCATATATTTGAAAAATATCAAAATTTAAATTAAAAAACTATATTTACAAATAAAATTGTAAAACAAACGGATATGGGAGGATACTACAATCCCCAAGTATTCTTCTACAAATAAATTTGAAGAAAGATGCTCAAGTAAATTTAAAACAAGGAAAATACCTCAATGCCCTTCAAATTTTGAAATACAAAGTTTGTCAAGCATACCAAACGAGGACTCACAAAATTCAACAAGCACGATCCCCTTCAAAATTCTATTCCAACGAATTTGACCCCATGAAATTCCCTTTCTAATTGCATTCTCAATCAATAATTCAAATTTTTTACCATGAGAGGGTTTTCTCCTCTCTTTTTTCTTTTCCAATTTTCCTCCTCAAAAAAAAAATAGACAAAAAAAATGAGAATATCTATTCAACCCCCAAAGTAAATTTTTGAAAATATCTCCAAATATCTCTATTTTCCAATTTTTACATTTTCTAATTTTCAAAAATGAAATTTAAACCTTTTTCAAAATTTTCAACTTAATTTCAATTCAATAAAATCTATAATTTCCAAAATGCATAATTAACTTCATTTCAACGTAACTAATTTAATTAATTAATAAATAGATTAATCAACGATTAGATTATTTATTAATTAAATTAAATTAATAATAAATAAATTATATTTCAACATATTTCCAGAACACATTAATCCACAACTTAAATACATTAAGCCATTTAAATCACCCAATTTAATTTGCAATTAAATAACGAAGAGGGGGAACCGATAATCAAAACAACACAACCCGATGAACAACTGACGACATACTAGGACTAGGGTGATGACTTGGCACGTAAAACCTAGCTACTATCTCCCAATCTAATACTGCTGGGTATTGAACACGCTCTCACCTATGAAACCAGGTGGAGTCGATGTCCTGAACCTCTCAACCTGCAATTCAAGTAAACCACAACATATACTATGAACAACATAAAATACACACCGTGAAGAGGAAATCTCAGAATCGTAGGGTGCTCGCAAGCGATTGATGCGATCTGTCCCCTTCACCAATATAGTATCACTTACTAATGAATCTAACATCAATAATGTAATATAAAGCATAAACATCATTAATTCAGTTAACCACTATGCTAATCCAAAGCATGACATAATGATAACATCATAAAATTACACCATCACACAAAAATATAACATTTGCATCACTTACAAATAGCGATCGTATAGCCACTGAGTTCTAAATCAAAGCACTTAACATAAAATAAGGCCTAACCAAATAGAACACTGTTCAATCAAAAGAGCAAAACGGAGGGGTCTTACATCTTCGGGAAACTCAATTTTATGAGGAGATTTACCACTAACTTTGTTGATATTGTCAAACCTATTCCCAAAATATTGAAGAAGGGTGAAAAGATAGCATGAACAAAAGAGCCCACAAAAGCATTTCAAGACATAAAATGTGCCATCAAAGAGGATTTTGTGCTCAAATATCTAGATTACTCAAAGCCATTTCAGTTATTTAATTTTTCATTTCATACTATGGCAAGGGTGTTACTATAGAAAAATAATGAAGGATTTGAGCAGCCTATCTCTTTCTTCAACATATCTTTGCAAGCTACTAAGCTTAAGTATGATGCCATAAAAAACCAATCCTGTGCATTAGTTAAGGATGTGAAACATTAAAGAACATATCTGATGGGATAAATTATGGTGGTATATGTTCCAAGTGCTATAGTCAAAGTGTAATGCCTTGCCACACAACCCTAGAGGACGTTTCAATTCACTATAAAAGCGAACACATTATTTTTTATTGAATTAATATATAAATGTATATATGCATTATGTATATATTTATATATATATATGATGTGTATATGTTTATATGTATATTATTTTAAATATGAGGTTTTTGGATTTCAATTAACAACAATATTTTTAGTTATATATTTAATGAGTATATATCATGAATATATATACATAATTATATATTAAAATATAATTGTGTATGTATATTTTATGAGTATATATTAAATATATATGTTAATAATTAAAATAGTCATATTTCAAAATATCATATTTTATATTAAATTGGAAAAAGGAAGGAATTAATTGTAGAAGGAAATATGTTGCTTTTAAAAGTATTTGAAAAATGATTTTACTGTAGAGGCAATTTGATTGTGATAATTAAATATTTTTTTAAGGCAATTGGTTATTTACTGTGAAATGTATTAGGAAGGGAAATGGATTTAATATATCCAAAAATAGATTATTTCCTTACCATTGCTTGTTGTAATTATTTCCCTTGTGTTCATGATTAGGGAAAAAGGGTTATTTGAGTCTTTAATTCGTAAGTCTTCCAGAAGGATTCTAGAGGATAAGGGTTATCACTTTGTTATGTCAACCATTTTTATTTCCCTTGGGTAGTGCTTTATGTGATTGGTTTCCTCCAAGTGTTTGGATTGAGTTTCTTTATTTGTTTCCTCCTAGAGTTGGAGCAATTGCATTGTCTAGTTTGTATGCACTTGAGTTACACTTGGAGTTTAGTTTTGTATAGTATGTTTTTAATTAGAAGAGTGGCTTCTGTTAGGTGCTAGAGCCCAAAGTGGTAAACTAGGTAACCTTCAGAGGTGATTTAATCAAGTGATAACTAAATTAATGTACTTAGATGATTAGGAAGTATTACACACTAATCAACATAATTTCGCCTCACTCATAGACACAAGGGGTCGTTTAGACTTGGGGTGAGTGGGAAGGCCTGGAATGGCAAGGTCAACTATCTTTTCCTAATGAGAGGTAGTTGATTCCGCATGGGTGAGTATGAGGGTTGGGATTCGGTTGAGGTCACCAGGATTACCAAAGCCTATGAAGATTCCCAGAGGAGATCGCATGACAAACTATGTGATGAGACTCTGTCTAGGACAACATTGGTATTTATTTTATGTGTATGGATTTCTTATCATACTTGATCAAATTATATGTCTAGAAGCAATGTGACTATGTTAGAGTTGGACTTTTATTGTACATGTGTTTAGTTGAGTTAGTATGTGTCAGTATGAGTTTGCCTATGGTTAGAGGTTGTATTGTTTGTCCATGTTACGTTGTTACTATCTCCTAGCATGGGGGGTGAGCCTTCGGGTACCACTTGGTTGGGTGGAACATCCACCATACACCGTTGGGTCCCCCTTTATCTTCAATACTTGGTGGCGAGACATCTAGTTGGACAGCTCACAGATCTTATTTTAATTCAAGCATTGTATTACTTCAATTTGTTATAAGTTATCTTACCCCTCTTGTGTTACGAGGTGGATTTATGTAATTGTAACATATTTGTACTATTGCCTCATTCTGGGAATGAGATATGTAACCATTTGTTTAAGTTAATGAATTTATATCTTGGATGTTTATCTCATTATGATATGTTGTATCTTTATGTTGTTTTAATGCTTATTTCATAAGGTAATTAAATGTTATGGCTTATGTTGATGTATGTTTGGGTTTAAGTAATCTTAGTTACGTAGCCTTAGGGGATGTTGTCAATTGTAGATGAACATGTATGTTTAATTCACTTTAATAAAAAAAAATTGTTCACTTTTATAGTGAATTGAAACATCCTCTAGGGTTGTGTGGTGGGGCATTACACATTTTGATATATAATTATGTATATATATTCATGATATATACTCATTAAATATATAACTAAAAATATTGCTGTTAATTGAAATCCAAAAACCTCATATTTAAAATAATATACATATAAACATATACATATTATATATATAATATATATATATATACATAATGTATATATACATTTATATATTAATTCAATACAAAAAAAATTGTTCACTTTTATAGTGAATTGAAATGTCCTCTAGGGTTGTGTGGTGGGGCATTACACAAGGATATTTACACCCAACAAAAAATGCTAGGCCAAAGATGTAGATGGGTGAACAGGATCCAAGAGTTTAATACTAATATTCAGATTAAAAAAATGGTGAGAGGTCAAGGTTTGGCTAAGTTGGCTGAAACCTACTTAGAAGCAAACCAAATTAATCAATTAGAACATGTAAATGTTGCACCTGTGTGTGAAATGCAAACCTGTGGGTGGTATAGGAGAATTGTTGAATACTTGCAGACTATGCAATGTCCTAAAAGCGTGCCTAATAATGAGAGAAGAACCTTAAAGATACATGCTATACAATACATGATTATTGATAATGAAATATGGTGGAGAATCCTAGAGGTGTATTGCCTAGGTGTGTAGATGGAGATCAGGCATAGGAACTTCTAAATGAAATGCACAATGGAGCATGTGGAGGTCATTACATGGCGAAAACCACTACTCATAAAATACTGAGAGCAAGATTTTAGTGGCCAACTGTGTTCAAAGATGGTCACAAATTTGTCAAGAAATGTGATGCATGCCAAAGATTCACTGACAAGTTGAAGTTCTTTGATAATTTGCCACTTAGACTGATTTTAGTTCACGCTCCTTTCCAATAATGGGGAATTTATTTTATTGGTGAAATGTTAGTAAATTCTAGTGGGGGGCACTTTTGGACACTTTTTTACAAAATGGGTGGAATCAATCCCCACAAGGAAGGAAATGAGCAAAGTAGTGATTGAAATTTTGATGAATAATATATTGATCAGGTTTGGAGTACCACAAAAGATTATTTCTGATAATTTCATGTGTTTCAAATTAGAGGAATTCACTGATTTCTATAGTAAGCATGGAATAAGTACTTCTTACTCATCCCCTATCATCCTCAAGGAAATTGATAGGAAAAATCCAACAATAAGAGTTTGATGAATATCATCAAATGAGTGATTGTGAAGAATAAAAGGGCATGGGATTCAAAGTTACAGCTAGGTATGTATAGGATGATGATGAGACAAAAAGTGGTGATATGTAAGTGATATGATGGCCCATGTGGTTGATGAATTTTTTTTAATCCAAAATTGATTAAACAAAAAGGGTTTTTAAAGGAGATTCTTAGCTTTCCACCAATATAAATTATGGTTTACTTTGAATTTAATAGATAATTATTATTCATTTTCTATTTGAATTATGACTAAAGTCCTGATTGATAGGTTGATTGAAAAACATCTATATCTTTCAAACGATATCACATTTTTTGAATCTAAAACATGTGTCACATTCTATGCTTCACATACTATAGGATTAAAAAAAATAAAAAATGAATTTCATGAAGTGTTGACCAAGTTAAGGTGGTTATACATACGAGCTGTAATATTTTTAAAATTTTTAATAAAAAAATAATAATTAATTGTTTACTTCAAAAAAAATTATAAAAAAATATGCATCACATCGGGACATGAGTCATCTACTTATATCTAAAATATTATAAAAAAATATTATCATTTTATTATGGTTAGGATGGTCAAAAAAACACCTACTTGTTTTTCTTTCCCTGAAATTTAAGTACTATTGCATTGAAATTTCAAATTTTCACAAAATAGATTTTTTTAAATTAACCTAGTAGTTTAGAAACTACATTCAATTTGCTATAGATTCTATTCTTACATATTTTTGAAACAATATAGATAGCCTATTCAATTTTTTACATCAAGTTTCCTAACTCTGATTTTCTGAATTTTCATTACCACTTAAGGACCTATTTTTTCCATGATGATCCTACGCATACCCAACTTTCATTGTGGGATGATAGGATTACTATCAAGAAAGTAATTAAACAATCTCCATTCAACCTTTTGTATGGTGTAGAAGCCAGGATACCTCATAACAACTTGTTGAAAATGTATAAATTATTTCTAGAATATGATAGAGATATCTGTGATGAGATGCAACATAGAATGGAGGAGTTGGTTGAGCTTGATGAAACTAGAAGAGAATATCATAAGAGAAATGAAAAGCTACAACTACAAGTTAAGAATTTTGAATGATAAGAAAGCCATTGAAAGGGAGTTTGAATTAGGAAGCATGGACTTGATGTGGAATGGAAGGTCAAAAGATAAAGGAAAAAATGGAAAATTTGATCCTCTTTGTCTTGGCCCATATTTGATCATAGATACACATGGGAAAGATTCATACTTCTTGCAATCATTCATAGGTGAACTTCTTGAGCTACCAATACATGGCTGGTTCCTGAAGTCTTATTTCTCTTGAAATAGGTTGTTTTCCATGAACACTGTAAAGTCTTGTAATTATTGTATATAGGTTTGGTGTGTTTTCCTTTGGTTGTGTCTACTTGCTCTATCCTAGAAAGATCCTAAGGTTTTTTTATCTATGTTGCTCTACTTCAACCATGAGATCCAAATTCTCACCATACACACTAGGGGTATGCATCCCCAAGTAAGAGCCACTAGTGGAGCCTTTAAATTTTAAAATTGTGTGCTGGTTCCTTGCCTTATCATTATCCATTGCATGTATTCCCTTATGGTTGGGTTTATGGTTTTCATTCAGAATCCCTCGCTTCAAATTTCATAATTCTTTTTCCCTTGGTGTTCTATTCCTTTGTTAACTTTCTATATCTGGTTGTAGGTCTTCTGAGTTACAATTTAAGTCATCTGAAACATATTGTCACTAACCCCTTGGTCTAGGTTTTTTGGTCATCAAGTGTTATATCATCTCATTAATGTTTCCTAGGCCAAATGAAATATTTCCCATTAAAATGAATTAACTTTATAAGTTCTTAATCCCAAGGGTCTTGGTCCCATCGACCTAGTTGATCCCCTTTTTATGACTAACTTTTCTGCAAGTGCAAAAATGATGATGGTTGGATCTAAAGATTTGATCCTAGGCATTCCCCACCTAACCCACAAGAATAAAATAATGCTTTATGAAAAACAACGAGGTCAGCAAGATGAGGGCACATGTATTGTTGCAGGTGTGGGACTTGGTCTCCACTTATATATCTGACATCATAAGCTTTTAAGCCAACAATCAAGATGCATTGTTGATATTTAATATTAATCATTCCTTTCCAGTCATGCATGAATAAAATAATGTTTTATGAAAAGGAATGGGGATAGCGGGTGATTGACACATAGATTTTTCTCCCATCACTTGGAAAGATGGTGGAGCCCACAAAATAAATGAGTCTGCATTCTAGGGGGCAGAATATTATTAGCATGGGATTGGTGGAAAGAAGTGACTGAATTTCAAACTTTGTTGACTCAATTTGAGTCATCCAATGTGCCATCTCACAAGGCAATCAATGATTGATATTCAAAATTAAAGATGTGGCCATGGGAGCCATTTTTCTTTGCACGTGGGAGTAGTAACGGTGGAAATTGCATGCAAAGCTACCCAAATATGATCCTAAGGCACATAAAATATTGCGTCTTTGTATAATTAAAGATTATACACAATTTTATAGCATCAAGAACATCGAAGTGAGTGTTCTAGAGTTCAAGGTGACTAGAATTAGGGTTTTCTTCAAGAAAAAAATTGTATGTAAAAAATTAACACTCGTCTCTGTGTTTTGCTTAAATTACCTCGAATTAGGGTAGAGGTTCACAGTATATTGCTATCAAATTTTTCTACATGCTGTTGAATTATTATTTGGTAGTTTGAGCTTCTTCTAGGGTTCAACATTCTATCAAACCTATTGAAATTTTTATATTCAAGTCATTCCCTAGGTATTTGATAAAAGAACTAGGTTTCAAACCTCCCTATTGTCGAAACCCTAGATTATTTTAAACCTATTTGCTCCTAATGGCTCCCAAGGCTCAAGTTTTTAGCTCTATAACAACATCAAGATCTCTTTCTCAGGATATCATTGACCAATTGAAACCCTCAACTAGCAATAAGGCTAAGGGAACAACACTATTCTATGGACCTAGAATTAAGGACAGGTTACTAGACAAACAACACTTTATCAAAGATGCCAATGTACCATACATAGGGTGGAAGATGTTCCAAAACTGGTTTGGGAAAAAAAATTATGGAGTTCCTATCTATAACACATGGAGATTGGACATGGGAAAGTTATTTGTCCCTAATGTATACCTATATGTGGATTTGTTGAAGGATATAGCTATGAGGCATGACCCAATTTCTAGAGTGGTCAGGGCATACGATGGTGTTGAAATGCTTAAGATAACTAGGGAATATATTGCATACATCTTTAAGTTGCATGAGTGGAGCCACGATATGATTACAATTGACCTTGAAACCTTCAGAAAAGAATATGAAAACATAAAGGGTCTATTTAGGTTAACAATTTTTCCCATGCATACTGCAAGTACTAGGGTTGGGAAACCTAGGAGATAGAAATTGCCAAAGATGAACTAGAGACTTTCCCAATGAAGTATTTTGCTAATTACTTCAAGAAAAAAATTTAATCCTCATGCCAGATTATTGCTTTTAACCCACCATCTACCATGCCATGAGGTTTCATGTATATGGAAACACACCTTCAACACCTTGCCTACAATGTAGTTTATGACTATGCCACATATCTAGTAGAGCCAATTCACCAGGGTTTAGTTGCACTAAAGGTAGAAAAGGATTGGGTAAATTTCTAGAGGTATCCTCTCCCGATGCACATGTTCCTATAGAAGGGAGAGAAGACCTCTGGTAAAGACATGAAACTAAAGAAAATGGAAGGAGATATTGAGTTGCCAGTCTAATGTTGGACCTAGATTTTGGACAAGGATGATATGAATTTTGATTATGTTGTTTTCCATAGTGTCTTTGCCTCCAAATTGAGAAGCTTTTTGGCTTATGATCCACCAAGAATTCCTAAAGAGATACATGATTTTTTGAGACCCTTGGAAAGGAGGCCTAAGCTGAAATTAGCTCACAATTGGGGGGACATAATTCCATACCCTAGTAAAAAAAAATTCAAGGTCTATGGAACTAATGTGAATCCATATGCATTACCAAGAGATGTGACATTGAGGATTGGATTCATTGAAATTATGAGATAGTTGGGAGGAGCACAAATGGTGCACTTACCTAAGAAATTAAAGAAATGATCATTCTTTCTAGAGTGGACTATGTTTTTAGATTTTGTGATGGAAAAAGGTCGTTGCAAATAATTGGACTAGGTTCTTGCACCCTACAAACTGAGGACTGTGTGCCCAAGGAACCATGAACTAGAGGGTTTCAATGGTGCTCTAAAAGCAAAGGATAGAAGTGCCTCCTTTTTCCATAAATTTTATTATCCCGAAGATGTAATCAAGAACTTTTTGATTTTCAAAAATAGGAGGAAAGAAAAGCAATGTACCTCACTTTCAATAAGATGATGGAAAATTTTATAAGTACATATCTTAATTCTAATCCTTTGCCTAATATTAAGGGTGATTTCAATAGGCTCATGTATGTTCTTGACAATTTTGAGAATATAGTGGATGTTTTGTAGGAGGAACGCATAATAACTGATAAGGGGAAAGCAATGGCAGTTGAAGAAGAAATAACATAAGTATTCAAGGAAAGACCTTCTTATCAGCTAGCAAATAAGGTGAGAGTGTAATCTAGGAAGGAGGTAATTAAGAAGAAGAAAACACTTCCAACCCCTATTGCATCAGAGGGGTTAAGAGCATATTCTCCTATGAGGTCAACACTATCTCCTCCTAGACAAGTGACCCTACCATAACTGATATTGATTCACCTCCAAGAGGTCTGTCTCCATCAGAGCATCCGTCGGCCAAAATTTAGAGGATTGAAGTAAGCAAGGTAGTTGATTACCTTGATATAGATGAAGATGACATCCTAGTAACACTAGAAGAGATGCAATAAGGAATTCCTTCTCCCCTAAGGGAGGCTGCATTGTGAGCAAGAGAGATTAGCCTTGGATTAGGAAAAGAAGATGTCAGAAGCTTAAGCGATGTTGATGATCTCAGACATGAGGCCAACAAGACATTTTTGGAAGATAATTATTTTGTTGAAACCAAGGCATTCAAATATTTTGTATGGAGATCTAAGGCTCAAGAATATGCAAGAAATGTAGCAAAGGAGAGGATCTTTCATCCAAAGCTACCTAAGGAATTTGTTGAGGAAAATGTGAGGAAGATGATGAGAAATGAATTTCAGAACATCACTCCTAAAGAAGGCAGAGAACTAGTTCAAAAAAGTGGTGTTGGTTGAGTGGGAAATTGTAGATTTAGTTGTATTGGATACAATAAGGAGGTCTGAAAAGGCCCCTAATTTAAACAGAGGAAGAAGCAAAATTGGCATTACAAGGGTTAGCCTTTAGTAAGGAATGGGATGCCTTGGCCCTTTGGTCATTATGTTTAGGGTCTAGGAAGAAAAAAATGTTAGACCTAGCTGATTTCAAGGGGAAATTAATTATTTAAAGAGTTTTCAAAACTTCAACATTAGAAGCAACAGATACGACAATCAATGTTGCAAAATTCACTAAGGCAATAGTGGATAATGTCAAAACAAAGAGAGACTTGTATAGAAGCAAGCATAATGAGATTATTTATGAGTATAATAAAAGTCAACAAAGGGTTATTGAGCTTGAAATAGAGTTGACATTGTTCAAGAAACAATTAGAAACATTGAAGACCTAGGGCCCATCATCATCAAGTTATGCTGCACCCACTTCCTTGATGGAAAATCCTCAATTTCCTTTTCCTCTGCTAGAGAAATCTTAGCAATAATTGCATAGAATTTGGTACAAGAACCAATTGTACTTGAGAAGCCAAAAACATTAGGTGGAGATCAATCAAATGAGCCCACAAAGGAATAATTATTGTTGCAGATTGAAGTATACATGAATTTTTTTACATAGGTTCAGGATACTATATATGGTCAACTGTAGTGTATTAAAATGCATACCCTTGCATTTTCACACTTGTTTGGGACCACCTTTCTTTATTTATCCTTCTTTATGGCTTAATTGGCTATATTTCATGACCACAAGCCCTATGAATTACATATTTTTATGATTAATCCTGACATTCTCCAATGCATAGGTGATCTCCTAATGATTTTGGTTGGTGTGTCCCTGATTTCTAGTTGGGACTAAAATGCCACTAAGTGCGTCTTTGTCCCCTCGAGGTTTTGGTACCCTAATTTAGAGGTATCTTAATTGGGACCCTTTTTGTTGTCTATGCCCCAAGTTTCATCACTTGGGACTAAGATGCCACCTAGGGAATATTAGTCCTCCTTGAGTCATTTTTGGTATTTAAATTAAAATTATGGTAGGATTTAACCTCCTTCATTCAATGAATTCATATGTTGGCTTGGTGTGATGCAATTTCAAGATATTAAGGATAGATAAGTATAAATACAATGTTCATTCATTCATTTTCATCCAAACAACTTGAGTATTCATTCCTAAGGAAAATTTATGAGATCAAGAGCATTCAAGAGTAATTCATCAAGAATTTAGAGCCATCATAAAGATTCAAGCATCATGTCAAAGACTATTCTTGCATCATGTGTGTTGTTGTGCTAACATTTGTGATGTAGATTTTTGATTCAAGCAAGCAAGCAATTCAAGATCTATCAACCATTTCAAGATCCATATCCATTATAGCCATTTCACACAAGTTTTCAACCACTACAAGGTTTTGGTGACATTGCATGTTGTTCATTCACCATTTCCTTCATTATTCTATTTCATTTGAAGGTTTAATTACCCACAAGGGGTTTGACCAAGGCAAACCCCCATTCACTAACAATCAACAAGTTTTCTAGCTTGCATATTTGTGTTTACATATCTAGGTTGAAAACTTGAAGATCACTTGGAGTGAAAAGTTGTCAAAGTTGCAAAGATGCATTGCAATGTTGTCATCTACATGGAAACTCACCTATAGGTCAGATCTGACTGTTTCAAAACCTAAGATCTAGAAGGAAGAAAGTGCAAATCTAGGAGCTTAGGACCATATTTAGAATTTTCAAAAATTCAGAGTAGAAATAATACAGCATATTGGTCATCTTAGTCATCCCAAGAATATCTTTCAGAGATTCCTTTAGATCTGATTCTAACATCTGAAGATTTTGTGTTTTCCCCAAAAAATGGTAGAGGGACTAATACACTATCTTGGGCATCTTAGTCCTTCAAGGAATATTTTGACAGCTCATCTACATTTCCAAAACCCTTATTCCATCTCCAAGCTTCCTACGTACATATACCCTAACTTGGTGTTGCTTATTTTTTGTATTTGCATCTTTCATTTAGCTCATTTTAGGTTCATTGCATATCACATTGTCTTTTCCAACATTGTTTTTCCAAGAATTTTCTTGGTGGTGAACCCCTTCAAGCTAAAGAGAACCCCATCCTAAGTCCTTCTAGTTTTGAATCGACTCACCTTAAGAGGTTGAAATTCAATCCAATTAGGGTTCGTTAGACATAATTGAATGAACTAGATAGAATAAGAAATAAGGATATTCCCCTCTCTTTCGCATTTTATTTATGGTTAATTTTGGTGAACCCAACATCTTTGAGTATTCTTCCTTTTCTATTTTTGATTCCTCTAGAGTCCTAGATCTATATTTCATTCTTTGCATTTTGCATCTATGGTTTCTTTTATCTTGCATTAGTGAAATTGCATTTAGGTTTTCCTATTTTTCCACTAGTGAAAGTGCATATAGGTTGCATTTTTAATTTCTTGCATTATTCTACTTCATTGAAAAACTAAAAAGTGCATTGTTCATTCTCATAATTGCATTTACAAACATTCTTATTATATTGAAAATTGAAAATTTGCATTTCAATCTTGCATTCAATTTATTGTTAGTCATTGTTTTTCTTTTCATCCATTGGCACAATTTACTATTTCCAAACATCAAGTACCTAGGTATGAAACTTGAGAAATTTTTCATCAAGCCAAAAAAAAAAAATTCTCAAAAAATCCTCTGCTAGTACTAAAATGCCATTCATGGAATCTTAGTCCCTCTCATGTTTTTTTTGCTCAGAATCCTCTCCCTGCTATTTTCTACCTATTTCAGCCTCTCAAACTTCACAATCTCACCAGGAGGACTAAAATGGCCTTAATTATGTCTTAGTCCCTGTTGAATTTGACTCTCCAGCTTTCAAGGTCTAAAATTTATTTTCTGTATTTTTGTGGGCTTCTTTTAGTTTTCTATCTCAGTTTCCAGAATTGTTGTTATCATAGTTTATTTCATTTTCAAGTGAATTTTCTTAATTTTGCATCATGGATATGTGTTTCAAAAAGTTGTGGATGTCCCTAAAATCCTTAGTAGATGTCTCAAATTGTGCCTTTGGTAATGATCCTAATGACATTGAACTCACTCATGCTCACTCAACTCCTAATGGATGTCCTCCTCATGATGTTTACATCATTGGAGAAGATGATGACAACATGAATAAGTTCCTAAACGATTGTCTTGATAACCTTGAAGCTAATGCATCCTTCTTCCCATCCATGAAACAACCAAATCCCCCTACAATACCACCTCTTTAGATGTTTGGTTGCTTACATCTTAAGACTAAAGCAAACATTGACCCTAAGTTCCCTACAATAGGTTAACTTAGTTCTTCTAAACAAGAAAACACTCAACCATTTTATGATAACAAAGTAACAAACACTCTAATAAATCTAGAAGGAACATATGGAAAATGATTCACAATCTTGAGTAAACAAGGATGCGATATAACAAGTAAACATGAAATTCATCAACTCTGCAAGCAAATTCCAACCCGTGAAAATAAAAAAGGGTTAGGATATCAAGATCCCCTAAACGATGCAAAAATACCTAGAGAATATCTAAAGCTTTGTAGTGATGGTACGGTTATTTTAGATACAAATGTCTTGACTCCTCACAATGACAAGGATGCTGGTGAATCTAGAAAATGCAAAAGGCCTTACAAATTATAAAAATTACAACCTCCTCACCCACCACTTGAAATTGAACAAAAATTGTAACTACTTCTCAACAAAGGATTCATAACATTACCACCTATGAATAAATCAGTGCTTTATCCTAGAGATGCAAATTTCCCATATTTCACATACCATCAAACTCTCACATATAACACTGATGAGTGTCACACATTCAAGTTAATATTGCAAAATTTTGACTTTGATGGCAATGATTGACATCTACTGATTGAATAGGCCTTACACCTATTGTCATGTAATAGTTGTAGAATCTTGGAATTCTTACTATTACATGACCCTTCGCATCACCTATCTCGAACCATTCTTGTCTTGAACTTAGTGGGGACAATAAGTCGATGGCCTTGTCCTAGTCAAGAATTTTTTGTTGGCCCTTTGGTTCATTATCTACCTTCCACTTAAGTAGACTAAGACTAGGAGGCGGATAGCCTACTTAAGGTTGACTCACCTGTGCCTTTCTCGTATTTTTCATTTCCTTTTCACTTTCACTTGCATGTGCATATTGTGATCCCCTGTGATGTTTTGTTTGATTTTTCTCTCTCTTTGTGCATTCCTCTATGTGTACCTTCATTCTCCTCTATATCATAAGATTTTTCCTTTTTATTTATCTTTCTATTTTTGTCTTGTGTATTCCTTTTGGGGATGACGCAAGGCATTGAGACACCCTATGTCTCATCCATGTTGACCAAAAAGGATTTTTTTTTTTTTTGCTCTCTTTGTGTCATTCTTCCAGTTATGTGTGTATTTAGGGAATGAGGATAGTTTTGATCTCTCTAATATCATTGCAGGAAAGATAGATATTGATCCCAAATCCATGGATTCCTGAGTGTGTTTCTAAGTAAACCTCCTTTTCTCTCCTTCCTATCTTTTATTTATTTTAAATTGGAATTTCTCATAGTGCTAGTGTTGGGTAGTTTTAAAGTGGTAATACACATTGGTATTATTTTAAATGATTTCATTTTGCATTGTTTTTTCCTTTAATGTTCTATACATGATTTTCTGACTCTACCATGTGTGTTTTCCTCTTGCTTGGCATTGAGTACTTCTCATGAGGGTGACCCTATCTTGAAGAATATTATTATTCTCTTTTACTAGTAGGACAATCACATCCCATGGGTAGAGGGAATCTCATCCTTTCTGACTAGTTCCTCTTGAGACAATAAATTGATTTCCCAAGAGGGAAGGAGACCCTAGATACTGAACCAAGTAGAAAATTCTCCAACATTCTCTTTCTGCTTGTATTTGCATTTTTCTTATTAGAGCTCCATGAAGGTATGACTTTGGATGAGGAAAGCCTAGGGCTCACCTCCTGAAGTGGAATTGCCAACCTGGGGTCACTCTTTGAATGTGAGGGCTGTATTTTTTTCCTTATCTTTTAATAAATTCACATGTAAGGGATTTGATATGGACCACTTAGGGCTCACCTAGTGAACAACTAGCTTCACTAGTCCATTTGAGCATACATTTTTCTACCTTATTAAAGTCATGGAGGTGTGGCATTGATATGACCTACCTCTTGGGGCTCACCTAGTGGAAAACTAGTTCCCAGTATCCCTTGTGAGTGTGTTTTTTTTGCATATTAGACAACAGGTTCCACTTGTAAACCCTCTTCAAGCCTAGATCCAATCCACCGTGTTGGGCGTCCAGTCAAAGCTTGATCCATTGCAGTTCTTTTCCTGTTGTCTTCTTCTTGTCTTTGATGGTGTATGTTTTTTATTTGATATTTGATTCATATACCATCTACAAGTGTGCTCCTTTGTGCCTATGTTGGTCTACCATAGGATCTTTATCCTAGGGGCTTGGCCACCCTCTTGATTGATGTCATCCTATCTTACCAACATTTGAACCCCTCTTGATTAAGTGGTTGGCTACTTTAGTGTGAGTTTGAATCAAGTTCATCCTCTCACTAAAGTGGGGGCTAAATATAGTGTAGTAAAATCCATACCCTTGAATTTTCACAATTTTTTGGGCCCACCTTGCTTTATTTATCCTTCTTTATGGCTTAATTGTCCCTATTTTATGTCCACAAGCCCTATGAATGACATATTGTTCTAGTTAATCATGACATTCTCCAATGCATAGGTGATCTCCTAATGATTTTGATTGTTGTGTCCATTATTTCTAATCAAGAATAAAACACCACTAAGTGTGTGTTTTTCCCCCCAAGGTTTCAAGACCCTAAGTTTAAGGTATCTTAATTGGGCCCATTTTTGGTGTCAGTGCCCCAAGTTTCATCAGTTGGAACTAAGACCCCACCTAGAGTGTATTAGTCCTCACTAAGTCATTATCAAGATTTAAATTCAAATTTTGGTGGGATTTAACCTCCTTCATTTAATGAATTCACATGTCAGCTTCGTGTGATACAATTTCAAGATATTACAAATATATAAGTATAAATACAAGGTTCATTCATTCATTTTCATCCTAGCAACTTGAGTATTCATTCCTAAGGAAAATTTATGAAATCAAGAGAATTCAAGAGTAATTAATCAAGCATTTAGAGCCATCATCAAGATTCAAGCATCATGTCAAAATATTTCTTGCATCATGTTTGTTGTTGTTCTAACATTTTTGATGTGGTGTTTTGATTCAAGCAAGCAAGAAACTCAGGATCTATCAAGCATTTCAAAATGCATATCCATTTCAGCCATTACAAGGGTTTGGTGATTTGTAGCATTTCATGTTTTCCATTAAAACCATTTCCTTCATTATTCTATTTCATTTCAATGTTTAATTACCAACAAGGGGTTTGTCAAAGGAAAACCCCCATTCACTAAAAATCAACAAGTTTTTCCATCTTGTGTATTTGTGTTTGTAGATCTAGGTTGAAAAATTGATGATCGCTTGGAGTGAAAAGTTGTCAAATTTATAAAGTTGCATTACAAAGTTGTCATCTTCATAGAAAATCACCTATAGGTCAAATCCAATCATGTTAGAACCTAAGATCTGGAAGGAATCAAGTGTAGATATGGGAGCTCAAGACCACATTTAGAATTTTTAGAAATTTAGAGCAAGAATAATACACCATCTTAGGCATCTTAGTCCTCCCAAGCATATATTTTTGAGATTCCTTTAGATCTGGTTCTGACATCCGAAGATTCTATGTTTGATCCAAAAAATAGTAGCGAGACTAATACGCCATCTTGGGTGTCTTAGTCCTCCAAGGCATATTTTGACAGCTCATCTGCATTTCCATTACCATTATTGCATCTCCAAGCTTCCCAAGTACATGTACCCTAAATTGGTGTTGCTTATTTTTTGTATTTGCATCTTTCATTTAGCTCATTTTAGGTTGTTTGCATATCACATTGTGTTTTCCAACATTGTCTTTTCCAAGTGTTTTCTTGGTGGTGAACCCCTTAAAGCTGAAAGGAACCCCCTCCTAATTCCTCCTTGTTGTAAATTGACTCACCTTGAGAGGTTGATATTCAATCCAATTAGGGTTCTTAGTACACAATTGAATGAACTAGATAGAATAAGAAAGAAGGATATTCCCCTTTCTTTCCCATTTTATTTATGGTTCAATGAAAATAATTCAAAGATTGTTTATATTGTTTTGAAGTATATGAATAAGAAAATTTAAGGAAATTTAAACAAATCCATTCAAATTATTCTTTAATGCTGCAAGAAATAAAGTTGTCTTAGAGAGATAAGGATTTGGCTACCCCAATAATGGATATATTGATTCCTAGGGTCGATAATTTGAAGCTCACAACATTTGGGCCTGCACATCAAAAGGATAAATATCCAAAGATTGGCCCAACATACAAATTTGTTAATGAGGATAATGATTTAGTATTTTTACCTAATATTTATCACACATATGATGAGGTAAAACCTCTATAAGAATGGAAATATCAAGTGGATACAACTATTGTTGCCCAAGAATCCCTTATATGTGAAAATGTTGATATTGATGTATTGAAAAATACTCTTGAAAATTTGTCTTTAACCTTTAGTTTCCTTGAATAATATGACAAAGAGTCCAATTCAGTAATGGCTAAATATGCTCCTTACAAAAATAAAATGGATAAACTCCTAGGCTTCAATTTCCCTTCTAAAGTAGAATATGAATTATGCAAGAAGACTTTTATTGATGAAGTGGAGTTGTAGACTTGTAAAGGGATGATAATGAATATGGTGAATAATAGATAGGAGAGAAATAATGCATAGCCTGAAAATATTGTAGATTAGGATTTTCTTAAAATATTGCAAAAGATATTGCTCTCTCGTCAATAAGAAAATTGGTGGCATAAATGTTGATGTGGATGAATCAGTTTTGTATCTTTTGTTGCTTATCATTTTTTTAAATTTAGTTGACTGGGTATGCACACGGGGAACACTTTTTGATCACGTGGGAGATATTTTGGAGATTTTGTATGAAAAAATGATATCTTTTGAAGGTGGGACCAGATCTCCAACAATGAATTAGGATTACTTTTGTCTCATATATGTTTCCCACCATCTAAGAACTCAAATATAACTCAAAATTGAATAGATGTTACAATGGTCCAGTAAAATAGTGACATGTGCACTTTTTGGCCCAAGGCTTGTTTTACTCCTTTGTTTCTATAAGAAAGAATTCAAGGCCAAAAAGTAGGGGTTTGTTGTATTGCAATTGACACAGTGAATTGTAGGAAGAATACTGAGAATATTTTGAATTTTGCCTTAAGTTCTGATTCTGTAGTTATGTATGTAATTTTGATAACAAGATAGCAAATATAATACAAAAATGGAGCTAATTTCATGGCCATTTTCTCTCCTCTGTACTTATTCTATGAGTTATAAATAATATAATTAAGGATTGTTTTGTTCATCTTCATTACTTTCTAGTGGATGTATGGTTTCATTCTTGCTAATTAATTCAAGGAATTAGTGTAAATGATTGAGTGAAGCTGTTAACTCATATGAATTGTGTGCTAGGATATCTATAAGTGGTGGTCGAGAAAGTAATGTGAAAATGTTGTAACACGGTGTTTTTTGAGGCTTATATGTTTCTATGTGAAATTTTTTTATCAGGTTGCATAGGTTAAGATTGACTCCATGTCTAGGATAATGCAGTGGTTTGAGTAAAATAATCAGAATATAGTTTTTGGGTCAGTTCATCAAAAAATCACTCTTTATTTATAAAACTTTCAAATGAGTTACCATTATAGTTAGTTTATGTTGAGTTTCATCATTCTCATGCTCCAAGTGTAGCGTATTGTTAAAAGAATTACCAACTTTTTTGAAACACTATGTTGTTGAGTGGTTATATGAGGATTATTTTTTATTTACAATGTATTTAAATATTAATTGCACAATATAAATTGTGGGATTACCCTCTTAGGTTTCACAAATCCTGAAGTGTAGGAGGAAAAATTTATAGATTTCACTCATTTGTTGGCCAATCCCTTTAGATTAATAAGTATTGGAAATGGCAAAGTCCATAGGTAATTTCAAAGATTATCTTGGTTCTTAAAAAACAACCAACACATCTCAACCATCTTATCTTCTAAACCACAAGGAAAAATTATTGATCTATAGAAGGATGTAGATCAAAACACCGTGACATTGTCTTAGAGTATACACTATGATTTCCTTAGCAAAACTTCTACAACTTATCTCTAAGTGTGGTAAACCAAACTAGAAAACTATCAATGTAAACATTCTAGAAACATATTGCAACAAGTGTAACCACATCCAAATTCTACTTAGACAAATAATAGAACACCATTCTTCCTCAAACTTCTCTACTAACTTGCACTAGATAGTATCAATACCTTCAGAGCATATACAATCTTTAGCACATTCATTTGAAATCAATGACAACAAGAATCATTAGCAATAATCCATTTTGTTTCTCCTTCTCTCACCTAACACCTCCTTTGGCCAAAGTGTTGCATGAATTTTCAATGTTATTTGGGAAACCTTCACACTTTTCTAGTCCACCACTTCATCACATTCAATCTATTCCTCCATTTCCATAAGCCAGTCTATTAACACATTTTTTCTAAAATCCTTGAGAGACTTGGAAACTATAAGGCCCTACCCTATGTCTGACAATTACCCCATTTTATGTTTCATTTAGTAAGGCCTATTTTCTATAGTTAGAAAATTCAAGTTCATGGATTATGCAATTTTCTTATAATAATTGTGTGGTGTAAATCACATAGGGTATCAAATGTGATGCTTCTAGAATAATCAATGTGGGTTGAATATAAAATTTATTATGAACTCAATCAATAGGAAGTGGATAAAAATTAAATAATTAGGACTAGGTAAAAATTGGGAATGATATTAATGTGTTTGTAAATTTAAATGATTCTTTCATTGGATAAATGGTAGAAGTAACTAAATTTTTTAGTTTCTAGTAGCTTATAATAGGTGATTGTTCTTGCATTATTATAGTAATCATGTGTAGACTTTTGTTAAACCTCCTTATACCTTCTCTTTATTAATTTGAATACATATAATGATGTCATATCACATGAAATGGTACGAAATTTTTAATGTTGTTAATGCCATAGAGGAAATGTTACTCTAAAATAATTAGTGACTTCCTTATGATTGCATACCCTTGGAGATGGATTTGAAAAGTGAATTAAATTTTGCACTTATTACTAATTTAAATTTTGACTTGGATAAGATTGTAATTGTACCTTAACTACAACAAGGCCCAATCTTATTTTGAATTTCATACATGATTGAGATAAACAACCCTAGAAGTCTATCTAAATGGTTACCTTAAATATGAATCCCTTTTTTTTTAATTTTTCATGTGGAGGATATTTTAGTATTATAATTCCACACTTAGTGGATATAGTAATTGTGATTATTTGACCTTGTATGAACACAAATATTTGACTACAATTAGTAGGTGTGAGTGTGATTTATGAGAAATTTTTATAAATATTAATTGTAAATGTAATGTTAGCATAAATCATTTTAATTAGACACAAGCTTAATATGTAAATGATAAATTTAAGTGTGATTTGGATTCTCAAATTGTGGAATAAAATTATATAGATATCAAGTTAGTTTTTAATATATACAATTATTTCTTATTTATTTCAATAGATATAATCATAAAATTGCTAGCACTAAGTGACAAGAGTTTCACATTTGAACATTCAATACTAGTATGATAACTCTACTGGTGCACACCAACCATGCTTGAAGTATGCAATCTATTTATTGTCAAGTTGATAATGTAGTATGAAGTATCTTGTTTTGGTTATTTATATTATGAAGCATTAACAATTAAAAAAGTGTGTAAGAATATAAATGGTCAATGGGGGATGCGAGGATAACTAGAACCCTAACTATCTCCACTTCATGTTGTGAAGTTATGTGATTTATTTGCATTAAATATTAGTTAAGAATTATTTTCTCTTGTGTGATTCAACTGATTTTGGGTGTCTAGATTGTGTTGGTGTTTTAGTTCTTTAGGGAATATATCTAGGTGTTTTCTTGGTTACTTAATGACATGTAAAAGTGTAACCCGTAGGAAAATTTGTAAGTCATTTTGAAGAGGTTTCAAATGATTAAATTTGTGTAATTAGGTCATTTTTGAGACCCCAACTCAACTTCCTAGGGTTGGGGTACTTAAGGAGAAGGTTAAAAGGTGATTCATTTCTTGTTTTAGGTTTTTTCTTTTTGTGATAATAAATTTCCACAACCCATTTTTTTTATATAAGTTAGTTTCTAGATTTATCAAGAGAAGGAAAGAGGGGATTCGTTCATGTTTTTCCATGGCATCTTGTAAATTTTGAGAGGTATGCTTCTATGTGTTAACTCCTCATATTTTGTGCATCCTATGGTGGATGTTGGTGTATGCTTAGCTTTGCACCTAGCTTACTTAAGCCCACTTTGGTGTCATGTTAGTTGAGTTCACACCTCACTTCTATCCACTTCGTGTGGATCTTTATCTTGATTTCCACATCTTGTGGATCTTGATCTCTTGTTATTTCCTATTTAGATAGCTCTTTTCATTCAATCTATCATGAGATTTTTGACAGTATTTTGTGCTTGAATTATATCTCCTTGATTCTGAAATTCTTCATGGTATCAGAGCCATCAAGGATGTTTTCAGGCCAAAATCGATTGTGTGAGGGCTTGTAGATTTGATTTATTCTTATAGGGTTTAAAATCTTTGTTTTTCATTAAAAATCATTCTTTGGAAGCCGAATCTCATCAAGTTCTCTCCTTCAGTCAATTTTCTTCTCATTGTTGCTAAGTGAGTGTTTTAGAGGACATTGCAGGCCAATTTTCAACTACCGACTGGGTGCACATGAGGATTGGCATCATTTTTAATTGAAGGAAAGTTTTGGGGATGAATGCCTCTGTTTTGGGGGTCAATTCTGCCTCATTCTACCCAATCCATCACTTGCACTCTGCTCAAGGTAATGTTCAATCTACTATGACAACACATCAAGGGGAGGATGAAGATGTAATGATAAGATGTGTGTGTTTTTCCCATTAGAACTGTGTGATCTGCTCTCATTTAGTTGCTGCTTGAATCTCCTATAGGTTGTGGCATACATATGTAGCCCGCACCATTTTGCAAGGATCAAATGAATATCATCAGCCTTCATTGAATCTCACTAGAAGAATCAAGCCAGTGGCCTCTACCACATATAGTGGTGGAATAAAAATCCAACCCTTACATTCATTCCACCCATTCAAAATTAGGCGGGTAAAACAAGACGGTGACCACTAAAGCCCTTGAGAAGTTGTGATTTTTTTTTTGTAGATTAGAAATCTCATGATTACAGGTGTTCTTCAGTGCCAAGTTGTCTTTTGCAAGTAATTGGTTTCTCCTCTTTTATAGGCATTTTATAAAACTAAAGTGCAAATAAACAATATTTGTTTATGTACAATGTAAATTGCCAAAAATTAAGGGGGGTTTATTAGAAATACATGCACTCAATTTATAAAGTGTCGTTTTATTGTAGTTTTATTTGGGGGGATTATGGATGGCATTTTATAATTAACGAACTAAAATAAAGTTCCAAAGGGGGTAATTATTTGTTTGTTATCATTGGATATAAAACCCACTCTTTTGTAATCAACCTAAAAATGACAAACTATAAGTCTTGGTGTGAAGGTATCCTAAAACATCTCAAGTTCCATAATCTCATGCCATATCTATATGGACTTATCCCTGAACTAGGTAAACAATCTTAGAAGGATAATTGGTTTAATAATCATGATCATAATTGTGGATTAATTGGTTTACATATTCCAGATGCCACTTTATATGGCATTAAGGATATTGAAAGTCCACATGCTTTATGGATTAAAATTTGGGAAATACATGGAGACTCTGATGTTTCTCCCTTCCTGCATGATCCTACAATGATCTGAACTCACATCTCGCATCATGATTTAGATACAGAGCATCTAGTTGACATAAAAAAAATCACCATTCCTCCATCTCCTCCTGTTGCTTCATTAGATCTTAGAGTCACTTCTTCGAGAGCTTCCAACACTTCTTTGCAACATGATATAATTCTTCCTAGCATTATTGATTGGGATGCACATCTACCTAATATTTCATCTTTTCGTAGTCCTGCATTGTTGATATGGAAGCACACGTTGAGGACATTTGTCTTCTTTTTTATGACATCTTCACTGAAGTTGCATCATTTGAGTCTTCTTCAGATATTCTTGCTCATGCCTTGCCTACATCAACTTCTATAGTGACAGTATTAGATTCTTATGCTTCCAGCTATCATCATACATCTATGATCCCTATGGTCCCTATTCCTGAATCTTCATCACACATTAGCTCTAGCTTGGAGATCATTGAGAATTCTAAGAAAAAATTATGGGCTCCACCTACATCTTTGGATCTTGTGCATAATTCAAAGACCTTTATGCTTCTTTTTTCATGTTCCTATTAGGAATGGGAAGATAATTTGGATACTTTTGTAGTTCGCCTTCTTCTTAAGGGGAGAAATGTGGTTCAACATTCATGCATTCTCTTCGACATACTTCATCAAGCATCTATACGTACTACAACATATCTTATGGGGGGCTTCCAAGTCTCTCTCTTTATCTCCTATGGGGGGAATATCTCTTGTACTTTTGTGATAGAAGTAGTTCTTGGGGGGTCTTGAGTCATCCTTCTATTTTTCTGCTTATTTCACTTGTACATATTTCGCTTTCTCTCTTTCTGGAGGATAGTTTTTCCCACTCGGTTTTCTACTTTTCTCTATTTCTGAGAGTTTTGCATTATGCAAGGGTACCTAAAATGGCCTTGTAGTTGGGACCCATATTTTTAATTCCCACCTAAGCTATACTTAAGGGGGGGTGTTGGTGTACACTTAACTTTACACCTAGATTACTTAAGCCTAGTTAGGTGTCCTAGTTAGGTGTCATGTTAGTTGAGTTCACACCTCACTTCTATCCACTTTGTCTGGATCTTGATCTTGATTTCAACATCTTGTGGATCTTGATGTCTTATTATTTCCTATTTCAATATCTCCTTTAATTCAATCTATCATGGGGTTTTTGATAGTATTTTGTGCTTGAATTACATCTCCTTGATTATGAAATTCTTCAGTGGAGATCTTGTAATGGTTAAATTGTGAGATTAGATTTATGGAGTTTTATGCATTCTTTGGTTATATTAACTTTCCATGCTCTTTTGAAACTAATAGATTCCTATTTTGTTGGGTTGGTAGTTTTTCCTTGTGATGTGGCCAAGTCATGAGATAGTTTTCTATGTATGTGAGTAGATTTGTCTTGTATTTCCATGTTGATGTAAATATCTATTTGGGACCCCATTAATTGTTTTGGTTCAGTGGAATGGTGAGAGTCTTAATGGATTGATCACCCATCAACTATTTCACATATTATAAACACACAAGTTGATCCTAGAACTTTTCTCCTATTTATATTTTTCATAGTTGGGGTGATCCTAAAATTTAGAGTAAACATAGAAAAATAGTTTACAATGTTCTCTTGCAGCATAAATTTGAGGGATATAAAAAAAATAAAAAAATAATATATTTGTATTTTAGTACTAAATACTAGGGAATTAAGAAAACTTGATAGCAATATTGAGCTCAATAATATATCTTATATTTTCCATTAATTGAACCTAAACCTAAATATTATGGAGCAAGGAGTGAATGTCCTTGAGCTTGTTTGATTTTAGAAATTATAAGATGAATTATTGGAGTATTGTGTAGTGACAATAATAAAATAATAATAAAAAGGTAAACAAATAAATAATTATAAAGGTCTATTTAGATCATCCTAAAATTTGAATCTATGAATAATTCTTCCTATTTAAAATTATTTATATTATGTCTTCCTTCTTGCTAACATATGAGTAGATCTTGTGAAAATACTTAAATAAGGAAAACTAGGAAGTTTTATCATTTCATTAAAAAATATATATAATAATAATATGTTGAGTATGGATCTAAAATTAGTTTCTATTCTAGAAAAATAAAATATAAAAAAATGCAAGGTTGAAATTAAAATATAAATGCTAATGAAAAATAATTATGTTTCTTAATCTACATGAGCTAATGCAGAAAGGAAGACTCGACCTCTCAACTAGCTGGTTCTTATCTAGAACTTACAATATCATTCTCCATTGATACAAAGTACACAACTAAATGGAATTCGATAATAGTTGTAATGACTACATTCACTTATTATAGTACATTTATGTCTATCGAGGGAGGAGATCCATAGTGAAGGCTTGACTTAAAGATTGGCCTTCTCATTACAAATATGGTATCCTATGTTAGCTTAGTCATTCTTTATATCATAGTTAGGGAGAGGGGATGATCATCCTACTTACTCAACCACCTCATTTCCCTACCCCTATAATTGATACATGCAACCACAAACACACCAAAAAAATGAGACTAATTTTAAGAAAGTTTGGAGGGTTGGGGGAGGTTAGCGAAACACTAATTTGAATCACCCCCAAAGAGCATAACCATAAAGAAGCCATGACCACTATTGGTATTTCAACCATAGTAGAGGGTTCATGGACCTCTTTAAGGAGGCCAATGGCATATCCTTGGATCACCTCATTCCCTTATACACAACCATTGTTGGCTTTCAAACCCTAACACAAAATATAAAATGAAATGCAAGCATTCCATGGGTTAAAATAGGAAAAAAAATAGTGATGGATAAATTTTTGTACTTTCCAATATATTTTATTTAGGTGAGACATGTATTTTTTCTCTATTCTCTATGTTCTAACACCCTTGTCACCACCTCCACCACTTACCCTTCTTCCACACTTGAACCCAAAGGAATACATTTCCCTCTTTTAATGAATTCACTCTTTTAGTTGGCATAAAGAAATGTGAAGTAGAAGAGAGCATTGCTAGGGTTTAGTTTAATTCTCCACTGACCTCTTTTCTTATGAAAGGAAAAATATATACTTAAATATATTTATATCATATTAATCTTATCAATAATAAAAGAAAAGATAGATATAGGGTCTTTTATCCTAATATCTAATAAAAATTTCATTATGATAGATGTACAATTATAATGCTATTCATAAAGAATATAGGCATATATTTATCACGGAGATAGTTATGGGATTTACACAAATATTTAGGCATTATTTTGGTATTTTCGCATGAAGTGATCTTGACATAATGCTATTTTTTTTTATTTCATAGATTACAATATAATAATAATAGATAAATTTATTGCTTTAGGTGAATAACCACCATTATAAAATTCCATTAATGAATTCAAAATGGGACACTATTAGTTTTCTCCAATGAATCATTAAATCAAGCTTAACAAGATTATGTAATGGTTCTCTAAATAAAAGTAATTTTTTTCTTGATTGATATCTATATAATTAATAAACCAACACCATCTATTGATAATGAAGTTCAAAGGGTATATATAAGAAAGGTTTATGAAGTAAATTTATATTGGAATAAATACTTCTAGTATGATGATCTATCAAAGAAAATATGAATTTAGAAATAAAATAATTAACTGTATTGTAATTCTAGTATTCTTGTGATTATGATACCATATAAGTTTAATCTTCTACTACATATTTTATGAAGATATAATAATCATTATTAGCACATGTATATTACTTCAAGGAGGCTCTCTTAGCCCCTACAGGAGTTCCAAACTTGAATATGGATGAGTGGATGCTCCGACATCTTCCTGAGTCCATCTCTTTGGTGAAAACTTGAGCATTCTTAAGAAAGTTTCCATCGAAGAGGTAAGGTTCGCTACTTTTAGCATGGGAGCATTCAAAGCTCCTGGCCCTGATGGGTTTCCTCTGGGGTTCTTTCAAATTTTTTGGGATACTGTGGGCTGGGACCTAGTTCTTGTGGCTAGGGATTTCTTCCAATCTGGTAAGATTCTTAAACAAATGAATCACAATTTTATTGCTCTTATACATAAGATTAGTGAGCCTCTTTTAATGTCTGATTTTCATCCTATTAGCCTATGCAACACTATCTACAAAATTTTCTCTAAGATTCTTGTCAACCATCTCAAACCTCTTCTTGATAAAATTATTAGCCACACTCAAAAGGGGTTTGTTATGGGGAGGCATATTCTTGATGCTGCTTTGAAAACCCGTGAACTATTCCACTCTATGGATAGATGTAATAATGTGGGAATGGAGCTTAAACTTGATATATCCAAAGCCTATGACAAGGTTTTGTGGGAATTTATTCTTAAGGTACTTGCTAAGTTTGGCTTTAACAGTCAGGTCATTGAGCTCATTATGGAATGTGTTAGAATTGTTAAATTCTCGGTCCTAGTTAATGGATCCCCCTGCGGGTTCTTCTCTACTGGTAGGGGGATCAGGCAGGGAGATCCTCTCTCTCCCTACCTCTTTATTATTGTTACTGATGTGCTTAGTAGAAATTTTACCAATCTGTTGTCAGAGGGCTCCATATCTGGTGTTAGAGCGGCTACCTCCTTCTGTCCGATTGTTGTGCAGCAATTTGTGGATGATACCTTCTTATTTGGGAAGGCTTCTATTTTGGAAGCTAGGAAACGGAAAGCCTATCTTAATAGCTATGCCTCTTGCTCTGGATAGTGCATCAACTACAATAAGAGTAAGATTTATTTCTTTAATTGCTCTCCTAATTTGGAAAACAGGGTGCCTACGATTCTTGGATGTGTCAGTGACTCTCTCCCGTCGGTTTATCTAGGGATTCCTCTTACGGTCAAGGAGGTTCAACTAGAGTTTTGGAACTCTATTCTGGAAAGGATTCAGAGGAAGTTGGTTGGGTGGAAAGGTTCCTTACTTAGTCATGCTGGCAAGTTGCAACTCATTACTACGGCCATACAAGGTATCCTCACCTACTTTCTGACGATCTTTAGGATGCCTATGTATATAGTGGAAAAGTTAGAAAGGATTCAAAGGAATTTTCTATGGGCCAGGACTGAGGAGAAAAAGAAGATTGCTTTGGTTAAATGGGAAAAAGTTTGTCAGGCTAAATCTAAAGGGGGGCTTGGAATAAGGAAGATTGCTCCCTCTAATAGGGCACTGGTTGCTAAGGTAGGGTGGGATCATTTAAGGAATTCCAAGGACTGGTGTAAAATCCTGAATGCCAAGTACCTTCAAAATAGGCCTTTGATTGATTGTCTTTCGGAACCCCACCCTCTCGGTTTGGTTGTCTGGAGGAGTATTTGTAGCATTCAAGGTCTACTAAAAAATGGGATAAAATGGAAAATCGGGAATGGGATCAAAATTAAATTCTGGGAAGATGTTTTGCTCTTAGATTCCCCTTTGGCTGCTTCCGACTTTAGGAGAGTGATGATTGCTGCTCAGAGATTCTTTGGAATTTACATCAGTGACTATGTGTCTGGCCCTCCTGGTGCTAGGATTTGGAGAGAGCTAGCCCTTTGTTTCCCCCACTCGCAGGATCTTAGTCGTCTTGCTAGATCGATTCAAGTGTTACTATCTAGGTTTATACTTCCTTCCTATGACAGAGAGGATGAATTCTTTTGGGCCTTAGATAAAAAGGGGGATCTCTCAGTCAGATCCGCTTACAGTCTACTGACTAATGTTAGTCTTGTGGAAGAACACTGGAGGAGAGTTTGGAATAGGCGCTTGATCCCTAAAATAAATTTTTTTGGTGGACAGCCTATCACAATAGGATTTTGACCCAGGACAATTTGAGAATTCGGGGTTTATGCTTTCCTAATCGATGCTTCCTCTACAAAGAGGGGGAAGAAACTGTTAATCACCTCTTGCTTCACTGTCCATTTGCTACTAAAGTTTCGGGGATGGCCTATGAGAAATTTGAGGTAGAGTGGGTTATGAGCAAGGATCTTTTAACGTTTATTATGGGCTAGAATGGGCCTTTTTTGCATCCTCTAGTTTGTGAAATTTGGAGGCAGACCCCCCCTATCTTGGGTTGGTGTTTATGGAAGGAGAGGAATAATCGGGTCTTCAGGAATACTGAGTGGAGCCCCAAGGAGGTGTTTGGGATTGGTGTTAGGCTCGTAGAGGAGAATATCTTCCTCTTTGATGGAAAACTTCCTGAGGTTGGGCCGAGGGACTTTGAAATAAAAATGGCTAAGAAATGGCACCAGGAGCTAAATGTTAATGCCTTCAACAATAGAAAACTATTACTTAGGAGGAACACCAAATGGGAGCCTCCGAATTATGGATGATTTAAAATTAATTTTGATGGTGCTGCTAAAGGGAGTCCAAGAAGGGCAAGTATAGGTGGGATTATAAGAGATTCTATGGGAAAAATGGTGGTAGGGTTTGCTGGTGACATAGGGATTCAGTCGGCCCTTCTTGCTGAGGCTCATGCGCTGTTCATGGGTCTCAAAATTGCTATCTCTCTACGAATTTTTAATCTTCATATTGAGGGAGATTCCAAGGTGGTGATGGATGCTGTGGAAAAGGAAAGATTCATAAGTTGGAACAACAAGGACATCTTATTGGATGCTAGTTTTCTCATGTCTAAATTAAGAGACAAAAAAGTGACTCATATTTACAGAGAAGGTAAAAGTGTGGCAGATGCGCTGGCAAATATTGGCTTGGGGTAGGACTCGGCTAGATGTTGGAGGAAACCAGAACAATTGCCACCAAACATTCAAGCTTTGATCAAGCGGGAAAAGGCTTACATGGTAAATAATGACTTACAACTTCTGGATGATGAGGACTGACAGGGGGGCCCACTGGCATTTTTGGGTGTGGTGGTGGATTAATGCCTTTTGGGGTATGAAGGACAGGTGGAGTGCCACGGGAAAAGATGAGAGGGTGTGGAGTAGGGGAAAGGGCATCCACGTGTTGTTTCTTTGGGATGGGAGAATGGGTGTAGCTTATAAAAATATGATGATGAGATGGCAGGGAGGAAACGTTATTGATGTGATCAAGCCTAGATTTGGTGACGTGATATGGGTTATTTGGAACATCATGATTGCTTCTCGGGAGGATGATGGTACTATGAGTATTAAATTTTGGGAGAAGAGGGTACTTGGTTTATCTCCGAATTATTTTTGGAGATATGAGTGTATGAATAATGATGGGACCATCCAAGATGAGTACTAGTTGTATTCTAGAGATTTCGCGCCAGCTAATTTAACTGGTGGTTCCTTCGGCTTTGTTTGGTTGATTACTAATGTTAGTTGGTTGGGTTATCTACATGGGATTTTGTGCCTTTCCTACCTTTCCGCCAACTTTTGGCTCCTTCTCTGGTATCAAAAAATCATCAATTGCGGTGTCTTTTCTCACTGTTGCTTAGTTCCCCTCCGCACGTGTAAATGGCTTGAAGGGATTAATTGCCGTAAGCCCTACATTAAACATCCTTGTTCAATTTTTGTGCGTAACGTTTGGCTCTGGTTTTTTCTACATTTCAGTGATTTTCCTATTCTTCCTGATAGTATGGGTGGAGATCGGGTGCGGATGGAGCCGAATAGCTGTGATGAATTCTAGAATAACCCTCTGGTCTAGAATATCTACGTTGAGGGAGGTATTTCCCCGCTCATGGAACATCTGGTCGGCCATGATCCCATCCTTTCGAGACAATTTGCATGTTCTTGGAAGGATAGAAGGGTTTCTGTTGGGGGGATTTCAGTTGAAGTTAGCAAGGAGGTCATTGTGCAGGCCACGAGCTTGAGCTGCGAAGGGAAAAAATACCCTAAGCACACCAAAAATCCAGACCACGAGAGCCTTAAGGATTTCTTCAGAGGAGAGGAGACTTCGGTCAAGATTTAGGTGAGATTCAAAAGAGCTGAGCTCCCCAAGCCGTGGGATATGGTCTGCATGGCTCTGATGAAATATGTGACGCAGGAAGGTAGGTACAAAACTTTTTTTTTCTATCACTTCCCTCTGCTTAACCATCTCAGACTTAAAATGTTGCTTATCTTTTCGTTTTTCCTTCTTATGGACCTGGAGAGCTCGGTGGATAAATGTAATGCGGTGGCCTGTCATAATCCTGGTGACCTCCCGCCTCTCCCACTCCATCAGGGACTTATCTTTCGCCTGTACCACTTTCATCTCGCCCTCTGCCCGCCTAAAGTCATCTTAGTCCATGTTGAGAATATTGATCCAATTTCTTCGATTCACATCTCCTTGGCCAATTCCATTAGCCCTCCTCAGAAGCCTGTTGCTGATAATGTGGGGAGTACCAAAACCAAAGTGGCCAATAAGAAGCTCAAGGGTGGGTTAGGCTTGGCTCATGCTAGGGCGACGGAAGGGCTCTGCAAGTTAAAGGCCACCCAAGTTGACATGGCTACTAATGTCACTAAGCCGAAGATGGGCAAGGAGAAAGGTTTGCAGGCTACGATTGCTAAGGAAGGTAAGGGCAAGGGCAGGAATGTGGTTGGGATTGACTCCAGAGGGGAAACGGTTGTTGGGACCACAGAGCTGACTGGTGGGGAAAGTGGTAGGAGGAGATCGGGGAGGCTGGCCAAGAACAGAAAAAAGAGACTGATTATTGAGGACTCGGAGGTGGAGCAGTCAGATAGTAAGGGGTATAAGGAGGAAGAGTCTAACGATGAGACTGATGATTTGGGGGAGAAGCCCCTGCCTATTCTGATGGACAGCAAGACTCTTTGCCATGGCTCTGAATCGCACACTCCGTTGGTGATTGAGCCTGGTGAGATGTAGGAGACTAGGGATACTGGGGAAAATTTGGATATGGTGGCGAAGAGATTGAACACCCTGGACAAAAGATTTAGGGGCTTGACCCGCTTTACTATGAAACTAAGCCACTTTGTTACTAGTGCGCTATCGAATGTCATAAAAGAGGAATTGGAGGGGAATAACAGCCAAGAAAACAAAGAATGTGTGGGTGATGAGGCAGTGGACCTCCTGATCAAGAACTGGGATGAGGCCAGTTAGCTGTGCTTGTTGGTGGTCTGTCAGCTATTTTTCGACTATCAGTGTGCTGTCCCTGGGCTGTCTTTGTGGTTTTTTTTGTTAATTTTTCCTGTTGTTGTTTCATTCCTTTTTGGCCCTAGTGACTCATTGTGAGGGGTATAGCACCCCGTAAATTTTGTTTAACTTTTCAAAAACAATTTAGATTTTCAAAGAAAATAAGTTTGTAAAGTATGTTGTTTGGTTTATCTTTCTCGTTAAATTGTGGATTTGAAGTAGTGATAAAAAATTATTTTATGTTTGAGGGCATGAATTGATTTAGTGAGATATATCAAAGAATATCAAAAGGTAATGTTTTAAATTTAGTTGGTAGATTAAAATGTTAACAAAGATTTCAAATTTGGCTAGTAGATTAATAGGTTAAAATGCCTAGATTTAATATAGTTTGTAGTGCCCCGCCACGCAACCCTAGAGGAAGTTTCAATTCACTATAAAAGCGTACTAATAATTTTTTATTTTTTTTAAAGTGAATTAAACATACATGTTCATCCACAATTGATAACATCCCCTAAGGCAACATAATTGAGATTACTTAAACCCACACATACATCATACATATAATCATAGCATTATATACTTCATGAAATAAGCATCTTACAACATAAAGATTCAACACAACATAATAAGATAAACATCGAAGATACAATTTCATAATCAATTTACTCCAATAGTTACATCACTCATTCCCTGAATGAGGCGATAGTACATAAGTGTTACAATTACAAAATTTCACCTCATAAACATAAGAGGGATAAAATAACTTATACAAATTGAAATATTACATTGCAAGAAATGAAAACAAGATCCGCGAGCTGTCCAACTGGATGTCTCGCCACCAAGTACTGAAGATAGATGGGGACCCAACGGTGTATGGTGCATGTTCCACCCAACCAAGTGGTACCTGAAGGCCCACCCCCCATGCTAGGAGACAGTAACAACGTAAAATGGACAAAGAATCTACCATCTCAAACCAAAGGCAGATTCATACTAACACATAATGACATTATCATAAAAAAGCACAACACAAGTACAACTCACACATCACTGACATAGGTCACATTGCTTCCAGACATATAATATATCAAATATGTTCAGAGAACCATACACATAAAACAATAAACAATTATTGTCCTAGATAGAGTGTCATCGCATAGTTAGTCATGAGATCTCCTCTGGGCATTCTTCATAGGCTTCGGATTTTCTGGTGACCTCAACTGAACCTCGGCCCTCATGCTCACTCATGCGCATCAAATACCTCTCGTAAGGACAAGATAGATGACCATGCCATTTTAGGTCTTCTCACTCATCCCAAGGCTAAACGATCCCTTGTGTCTATGAGAGAGGCTTAATTATCTTGATTAGTGTTAAAGACATCCTAATCATCTAAGTACATTAATTTAATTATCACTTGATTAACTCACTTCTAATGGTTACCCATTTTACCTCTTTGGGCTCTGATGCCTAACAAAAGCCACTCTTCTAATGGACAACACACAAACAAACTAATCACCAAGGGAATCACCAATGCATACAACCTAGGTATCATAACCACTCCAACTCAAGGAGGAAAAAAATAATAAAACTCACTCCAAACATCTTTGAGGCAACAAACACATAGACCACTCCTTTCACAGGAGGTACAAAATATCCCCGTTCATAGAAACCGGGTAAATTACTGAAAAGACACCATGCACTAGCCAAGGGAAAGACAATTGGTTTACATAAAGAATCGACAACCTTCATCCTCTAAAATTCTCTGGAAGACTTACAAATTTGGACTAACACATAATCCCATATCCCACAATGCAACTTGACGACATAGCTACAAAAGCATTCAATTCATAATTCAAATCCAATATTTGGATTTCTTAAACCCATACTCATTCAAAAGGTAACATTGACAAAATCAAAGGCACGATAACAAGGTTAACTCAAATAATTATAAAACCCTTTTTCCCCAATCATGAACATAAGGAAAAGTAATAACAACAAGCAATGACAAGGGAGTACACTATTTTTGGATATATTAAATCCATTTCCCTATTTAATACTTCTCGTAGAAATTATAATATTATCCTTCTAAATTTCCATTAAAACTAATAAATTCCTTCATTAAAATAAATACTTTTCTCAACCTTATCTAACCATGCACATTATTTGTTTCAATTTAAATTGCAATCTAAATACTTTGCATGCAACCAAAATTCCCACAACAGAATATTTAAATATATATACTTAAACATATATGCAGCATACCATATATTTCATATATATACAAAACTATATATTAAAATAAATCTACATTAAGCATTGCTTATAAAACTTCCATTTTTCTAAAAATAACTAGACTATTAAACTGTTTGATTCACAATAAACTCCAAACTTAAATTCCCATTTTCCAATACATAATTATATATATATATATATTAAATATTATATATGAATATATAATATTAAAAATATTTATAATTTATATTATACAATATCAAAAAATACTATTAAAAATAAATTTCATATGCCAAATTTACATAGGTTATAAAAACCGCATTTAACAAGAGGTACAGGGCGGACGGAGTACTGTCGGACTATAATGGTACCAGCGAATTTCATGGGTATTGGCGAATTTCATTGGTACCGGCAACCTTTACAAGCACTGGCGGAATGTACTTATGTACAACCAGCCGACGGTGGTTGGGGAGGCCGCACTCCCCATGGAACAGTGCATCCCCCCAATGGGGTGGGCGCACTGCCTCATGGGCAGCGCTTCCCCCAAACAAAGGTACGGTGGGGGATTTGAAACCTCCCCCACCAATGCATAAAAAAAATCTTATTTTGCATTCAATCAATTTCGAAATGTACAGGCACGGAAAACCAAATTCGCCATACGGTGTTTTTTTTTTTTGTTCAAAAGGAGATAATAATATAAATCTTTAACAACAATAAAATAAATATATATACTTATATGTTATATGTATATATATTTACCAGAATATAATATATATAATAAATAAATATATATATTTACACAAAATTTCCTACTGGTAAAATTGACAGAATAATTACAAATAACCAGTTACAGGAAAATAACTAAATTTTCTAGAATGATTTTCTAAATTTCACATATGTTTAAAAATTGACTTTATTAAAATCATTTCTTAAAATCATAAACAATACAAAAAAAATAGAAAAACTAATGGGGATCTAAATTTATCCATTACAATTTTCTACAAAGGATTTGTTTTAAAAAACGGATCTAATTGTTTTCTAAAGGAATAAAATATCTTCAACAATCTACACGTGTTGCACAATCTAAGTTTTAATTTAACAATGATTCTACAAATTCCTCAATTAAAATTTAAATCCTACAGTATATTTATACAATCTTCCCCAAACTTCAGATTAATATAAATTTAATTTCTATTAAAAAATCCTAATTCCCAATGAATTCAACAACAGATTCTTTAAACAATATAAAATTGTTTTAAACAAACAAGAACAAGAAAAACACAGAACAAAACCTAGATGTTGAAGCTACAGGAAAAGATGATTTTCTGATGCAAGCCTCCTCCAAAGATCTCCTGAATTTTCTTCAACCGTGCAATGAATCCAATCCAAAACTCAACTAATGCAAACAAACTTTCCTCAAATCAATTCTACAATCAAAACTTTCATCAAACCCTTCTCTATGCAAATTTTCCCCAAAAGTTCTTCTTTGCCTTCCAGAAAATTTTTCTTCCCAAGATCTCCTTCTTGAATGAATCAATTTTCCAATAAATCTCTTCTTCTTAATTAAACATGCACTTCAGTCCTCAATCAAAAATATCTTAAACAGCCTAAATCTAATTGCATGCAAAATTGAATATTAAATATTAATTTAATTTTCCATTTTCGAAAACCCACTTTCAATTTAAAATGCAATTTCAAATATCTTTCAATTTTAGCTTTTATTTAATTTAATCCACATAAAATTTAATTTATTAATTTTAATTATTTAATAACTAAATTCAACCCTTTTGAGATTAAATTTAATTAATTAAATTAAATTAAATTTTATTAATAACATTAAATATAACTTCCAAGCATAATTTTAATTTAATATTAAATAATCACCACTTTTAACCAATGCAATCATTCTAAAAATTGATTAAATAATCACACTTTTCAGAATCAAATAACATTAAAATAAGGTAAACTATGGCTCAACAACCAAAACTGATGACACACTAAGGCTAGGGCGTAGTGGACACATGTTACCTAGCTACTATCTCCCGTTCAACTTAACCGTTGGATCAACACGCTCAAACCTGTGAAACTAGGTGGAGTCGATGTCATGTACCTGCAATCATAAAAACCAAGTAAACAACATCATATGATATAAACAACATATAATACACACTGTGAAGAAGAAGTCTCAAAATCATAGGGCGCTCGCAAGCGAGTGATGTGAATCCATCCTCTTCACCCATACACTCATCAAAACTGACACTTCCATCATAATTTCAATAATCTCATAAGCAATTACATGTTATATCAACTAACATCTTAACACCAATTAAAACATGTAAACTAAAGCATTAGATAAATCAAATCACATCACATAATATAGTCTATCGCTCAATGAATAGTGACCCAATACACACACAAGATAAAGTATCTAAATATCCAAAAATATAAATCAAACAAAACAAGGACACACTGTTTAGTCCAAAAATCAAAATGGAGGGGTGTTACATTCTCCCCCCCAAGGGTTAGGCTTACTCTTGGAAGCCTGCAACTACCCATAGTGCAAACTCCATAGAATCACACATTACCAAGGGTTCCAAACTGAACCACTCCATACCTCATCATATAAACAACAACAACCTATAATGTATACAACTCAGCCAAGTACACTATTAATCCAACCAAGACAAAATGGTGAAGCAACCACCAACCGAGTCTCCAAAAGCACATAACCATGGATTATCATACATAATACACATATGTACCAATACACAACACCATAAATCATCACAAGACTACACAAGGGTCCATCTAGACACCGGAAAGCAACATACCAATCCATGATAGAAGAATCCATGAACCAAGAACAACTAACCATCTCAAATATATCAACATCACAATCAGTGGCTTGATGGTGTTAGGTCATACATAAAGTGAAACCATCCAAACAAGACCACAATGACCTGTCTCTTGTTGTGTAAGGTGATTAGCCTACAAGAGATAGTCATCACACATAGGTAAGTAGTGGGTCATAGCTGCATAACAGCCTCACATACCCCCATCCTCAACATTTCCTTATCTATGAGAAGGAGACCTTATTTTAGTGAAGGGGTTAGTCTAATATTTTCATTCTAATTTGTTCAGTCTTAATTTATGGAAGGAGTATTAAGGAGTATTTCAAATATTGTAAGTTAAGGAATAAACATGTGATGACTACTATACATTGAAGGGCTAAAGTATCAATATAACCAAGTTGATATTCTAAAGGTACATTTATACAAGAAAGATTGTAGTGGGTATGTGAAAGAGCATCATGGAAAAAACAAGCCCTTAAGTGGCAATAAAATTTAGAAAATCAGAGCTAGGCAACTTGATGTAAAAATTTGAATAAGTTATCTATATTATTTCAAAAATATGTAACAATAGAATCTGTAGAAAATTGACTGTAGTTTCTAAAATACTAGGTTTTTAAAAAAAATAAAAAATCTATTTGGTGAGAATTTGAAATTTCAATGCAATAGTAATTAAATTTCAGGGAAAAAATAAGAAGTAGGTGTTTGTTTGACCACTCTAACCACAATAAAATGATAATATTTTTTTATAATATTTTAGATATAAGTAGGGGACTCATGTACCGATGTGATGCATATTTTTTTGTAATTTATTTCCAAGTAAAAAATTAATTATGATATTTTCTTACAAATTTTTAAAAATATAAAAACTCGTATGTCTAACCACCTTAACTTGGAAGAAAATTCATGAAATTCAATTGTTTTTTTAAAATCCTATAGTATGCAAAGCATAGAATGCGACGCATGTTTCAGATTCAAAAAATGTGATACCGTTTGAAAGTTATAAATGTTTTTTAATTAGCCTATCAATTTGGACTTTAGTTGTAATTCAAATAGAAAATGAATAATAATTCTTTATTAAACTCAAATTAAAGCATAATTTATATTGGTGGAAAGTTGAGAATATCCTTTAAAAACCATTTTTGTTTCATCAATTTAGGGTAAAAAAAAAGTCGTCAGCCACATGGGCCATCATATCACATAGATATTGACACTTTTTGTCCCATCATGATCTTGCACATACCCTAGTCAAGGAATAACTGTAAGTTTGTAATTGTGTAAGTATAACTAAACCTCTGCATAACCACTATCTAAATTTTGTAACGCCCCGCCATGCAACCATAGAGGAAGTTGCATTTAACTACTTAAACAAAATAATTTTTTTTTAAAAAGTATAATTTAATAAGAAAGTTCGCTAACTAATTCCAACAACCTCTAAGGTTACGAGATAGAGGTTATAAAGAACCTAAACAAAAAACATGATTTAAACCATGTTGTTTAATTACAAAATAATTTAAGCACATACATTCCAATAAGATGACTTACATCAACCATAAAGATAACTTTCCATTTCAATAAATCATTCATTAAACCATAAGATTACAAATCTCATTTCCTGAATGAGGTAAGCTCAATAAACATAATTACAATTACAACTTTCAACCTCTATAACAACTGAGGGATAAAACATTACAAGATCAACTGAAATGAAATAAAACATGAACTGATACTAAATCCAATGAGCTCTCCAACTAGAAGTCTCATCCACATAAACATGAAGATTTCCCAACGGATTTAGGTATACGCCACCCAACCAAGTGGAACCCAAAGGCCCACCCCCCATGCTATGAGATAGTAACTAGGAATCCTAGCCAAGACCAACTACCTCTAGACACAGGCTAACATAACTAAACCAAACTGAAACAACCAAACACATGAACCTCACAAGATCCACACAAGTACAACTCAAATACCATGCAAGTACAACACAAGTACAAATCTACAAGGTTACATTGCTTCTAGAAATATAGCAGATCAAGTATGTAAAGAAACCATACACATAATGATCGAATACCAACTATGGTCACATCAGGCATGTTACGGAAACCATACCCACAATAAACAAGAACCAACTGTTGTCCTAGATAGATTTTCGTCACACAGCTCGTCATGGGTTGTCCTTTGGGAATCTTCATAGGCTCTGGCCCCCCGTTAAGGGTTGTCTTTGTGGCCTCAACCAAATCCCGGCCCCCATCCTCACTCATGTGGAATCAAATACCTTTCATACAGACAAGATAAATGACCTTGCCATTCCATGCCTTCCCACTCATCCCGATTCTAAACTAGCCCTCGTGTCTATGAGTGAGGTAAAATTATCTTGATTAGTGTGAAGTACCACCTAATCTTCTAAGTTTTGTTTTAGTTATCACTTGATTTAAATCACTTCCATAAGTTATCCAGTTTACCTCTTCCAGGCTCTGGCCCCTATGGAAGCCACTCTTCTACTTGACAACATACCAAACGTAACCATCCAAACACCAATGGAACCAAGGTGCAACAAACAAGACATCACAACCTCTCCTTTCTCAGGAGGTGACACAAACTGAAATGCACTCCAACAATGGAGGTAACCACAATAACAGAACCGCTCCTGACAAGGAGGCACACCTTACAAAATCCACTCCTCTCTCAGGAGGAAACAAAGATAAAACCATGTCCAAACATTGGAGGAAACAACAATAACCAAAACTGCTCCTGACTGCTCCTGACAAGGAGGCACACATTACAAAATCCACTCCTAACCGAGGTACAAAACATTCCCGTTCATAGAAACCATGTGATAATAGATAACACCTCATGCACTACCCAAGACAATCCCAAGGTTGACCATATGACACAACAACCCCACGAGATTTAAAAGATGATGTTTGGAAGACTTGACAAATGCTAAGACCCACATTTTCCAAATGATAACACAAACAGGTCAAAACCAAGGCAGGAATTAAAATCTACTTACGATTCGCTAAATCCATATACTCAATCACATTCAATAATGCATTGCATTAGATAACTGAATTAAATATATCATTTCACTAAGGGAGGAATTAACCCTAACCATTTAATTTCCTTATTGACATTTAAATAAATGATAATTTAACTAGTTAACAAATAATTCAAATTTCATTGTTTTCAATAAAATATTGTTTTTCCTTATCAAATTACCCAATTTCAACTAATTCCTTTGATTAAGAAAACGTAATATTTAAAATTTAAAACAGCTCCCTTTAAATTTATGATTTACATAAAACAATGGTTTATTTAAACCATTAAGCTAGTTTTATTTCCTCAATTAAATTTAATTTATTCCATCTCTTAAAATTAACACTTTAATATAAATATATATATATTTAAAATAGATATACATATATTAAAATCTCATTTTCACTATAAGAATATAAAATTAAACTTCTAATATTATTTACATATAATATAAATATTAAAATATATAAACATAATAAAATTTTAATATTATATATAAATAATATCAAAATTTTTACTAAAAGAAAACATTTTATTTATTATTTTTAAAACATACTGCCCAAGTCGTGCCTTGGGTCACAGGCCAACCCCTTTAGGGTTGGGCCGTGGCTACCTCGGGCCGCATGTCGTGCTTAGGGCTAGGCGGATTTGTTTCGAGCTACGGTTTTCATGGTCGGTGGCGGTTTGTTTCCCATGGTGGGCGGCGGTCAAAGAACCAGGCGGCGGCGGCTAGGTTCATAGTGGTCGCAGGATGCAGCGCCACCAATGAAGGGAGGAGCGACTGGAAGAGGGCTCTGTGGGTGCAGGAATCTCGTGCAGTGCGGAGGAAGGGGAGGTGATGTAGGCAGAGGAGGCGGCCAACGTGGGCGGAGGGAGGAGCCACCGATGAAGGTTGAGGGAGGTGTGGGGAGCACTGGGATGGCAGTGTCGGCCACCACTGTGTGTCGCGGGCTGCACAGTCCACGTGAGCCATGGATGGGGGATGTTGGGTGCGCTCCCCCACTCCCAGACATTAATTAATTTTTTATTTTTATTTTTTATTTTATATATATATATATATATATATATATATTGACTGTGTTTTTATTTTTTTATTGGAAAAAAACCATTTCTAGAACCCAGAAAAATTAACCAGTCCCTTAAAATTGAATTTGGAAATTTGTTTTTATTTTAATTTTGCCAGCATAACCTTAAGAGGGAAATTTATAAAATAAATCACAACAATTATACCCCATTTTCATTCATCCAAGAAGGTTTCAACCAATATGAAAACAACCAAATTGAAACCAAGCAGAATTGAAATACTAAATTTGTAAACAAAGACTCATTTCAATCTTGGAAGCCAAGATTTCAAATAATTTTCCCATCAACCTAATGCCATTAAATACAAAATAATTCACTAATTACAAGATGGGAACCTGAATTTTTTGGACTGTGATGAAGAACCCGATGGTGCTTTGAAACCCTTTTGTGCTCTACAGATTCTTTCAGCTCCTTCTCCAAACCCACAAAATTCAGCAATTCTTCTCCTTCTCAATTTTTTCTCCAAAACTCCATTCTTGATTTTTTGTAGAAATACCAAGTTATGCAAAAAAAATTCCCAAAATTCTACAACCACCCTCATAACTTCCAAAAAACAAAAAATAGGAAATATCTCATTTTTTGAATATTTGAATTTTCAAATTCCTAATTGACTTTTAATTCATTTTCTTTAATTTTCAATTCTAATTCCAATATGCATGTATTTTCAAAATGAATAATATAAATCATTTCAACATAAATAATTTTAATTAATTAATTAATATAATTGATCTACAATGAAATTATATTATATTAATTAAATTAAATTCATCAATAAATTAAATTTCATTTCAAACATATAACCAGATTAATTCACTCACCCACATAACTACAAAACATACTTCAACACCTTTCTAACTTCCAAAATAAACTAAACAAGGTAAATCGAACAAAATAACACAACTGGACCACTCCATGACCGACGACACACTAGGACTAGGGTGATGACTCGGCACGGAAATCCTAGCTACTATCTCCCAATCGAATACCATTGGCCATTGGACATGCTCGAACCTGTGAAACCAGGTGGAGTCGATGTCCTGTACCTGTCAACTTGCAGCCAAAGAGTACACCCACATGCATATATGTGTCATAATCAAAACACACCGTGAAGAGGGAATCACGGAATCGTAGGGCACTCACAAGCGAGTGATGCGATACCGTCCCCTTCACCAATATAGTAGTACTAACTGACAATTCTAACATATTAATATAATCCAAAGCATAAAACATCTTTAATTCAACATCCATAATGCTAATCTCAAAACATGGCATAAAATAACATCATATTAAAATACCATCACATCAAAATATAACATTAACGTCGCTTTATAGATAGTGAACAAATACAACCAAGTACCATAGTCAAGGTACAAACAGAAAGTACAACATAAGATAACAGAACACTGTTCGATCAGAAGGGCGAAACGAAGGGGTATTACAAATTTTATCTAACAACGTAATATTTATACTAACATTTCCCCCTTATTACATTGTTCCTACAAATGTATCCATGAAATATTAGAATTCGCCTTGCCAAGGAACCCCCTTAAGGATTACATAACAAAAATTGATGATTACATAAATACAAATTTACGAGAAGATCTTTCCTCAAAGAAACAAATCATGAATCATGTGGAACTCCATCAAGCTTCCTCATGACCCTCGGAAGGGTGTAGCTTTGAGCTAAATTCTCAAGTTATTGGACTACCATTTTCTCAAACTCTCAAATAATTGATTCTTAAATTACTCAACAACAATCCATATTGAGTTGTGATGGAACTCCGTCAAGTTTTGTGATGACCTTCAGAAGGGTATAGTTTTTTATCACAATCTTAAAAACTCACTGCAAAACAATCCATATTGAGTTCAACACCATATCCCTTACCTATATACAAAAATCAAACTTCACATTAAATGTTTTCTGGAAATCCATCAACATCAAAATAGGAAAGCAAGAAAGAAAGAAAAAACACTTCTCATGCAAAGAAACATCTCAAAGAGATAAGCTAACTTGAGATGATGGAAATTCCTCCATCCTACATTGCCGCCGACTTCCAATTTATCCTATTACACTTTATCTATTTGATGTCTTGGATATGTCTTTGGAGGCCCCATCAAGTGTAGCAAAGATACCTTTGAAATTCCATGCATAATTGTTTGAAGATCCACTAGTAACATTGATAAAACCATCTAAAAGATACTTAGTAATTGTTTCAATGTTCAAGAATGCACTTTCCCAAACACCAGTAATAAGAAGATAGATTACTTGATTGATACATCTTAGTGATGATATATAAACTACTTGACATATTACAATACTCATAAACCTAATTTGACTGGCATCTTCTCTTGCAAAGCAACTTACCACCAACTTATTGTACACATAAAAATGACTTAGGCCCCCGAGCTGCATTTTTCTATGTGAAACATCCTCATCATTTGATTATATCCTAATGTCATAATTTTCAATTATCCCTCCATGATTATTTCCTCTATCACATTACCATTTATCCTTGAATTAGATAAATTTATCCATTTATCCCACTTTCCATCTCACCAAATAAATAATTAAAATAATTATTTATTTCCTTTTGTCTCATTCTCATTTATGAATTAAACCATTATTTAATTCATAAGTCAACATTCTTCCATAAATCAAATAATTTCTATTATTTGATTTCTATCTCATTTATTGTCCACCATTGATTTAACTGTCTAAATCTCAACGATTCATTTCAAAGCTTGCCCTAACTTTGACCTCATGTTTTCCTAACCCTAATGCTCCTTATCACATTGAATCCTAGTCATTGATCTTAGGGATTTACCAACTTCTAATCCTGGCCATCCATTGTCAATTGAAATTCTTTAGAAGGCACTCTCTCAAGCCATTTGACACACACAATTATTTTCAACATGCTTGAGAGCTTTGAGCACTTGAGCACTCATAATACTTCAATATTTTGCTTGGCTTAGACATAGGTGATAGTTGCATCTCAATCTGAGGGCAATCATATCATTTTCAGCAAGATGGAGAAGGCCAATGGAGGTCAACCAATGGAAGCTTGAAGACTAAGTGATGTTTCATTATTCTTATACTTCTTGTTTTCATTGTACTCTATTGTTATTGGGGTTTTAAGAGTTTTATGTTTACTTGCAATTAAATTTGAAAAATTCTCCCTAATACATTTGGTGAACCTGACGTTTGTTTGAAAGTATAGGCAGAGTTTTGAGTTGTCTTATTAGTTTCTGATATGCATTTACGTTGACAACTGTTTGATACATGTTACCTCATAGAATAATTCATTGACATTTTTGTGCAATTTCCACTGAGGTTTCCATGAAAAACTTCACCGTGGTCTCACTGACAACTAATGTCTGTGAGAAAAATGCAGCCCCTCTTGTGGATTCCCGGTAGTCAAAAAACTGCCCTTTGACAAATCGCAGAACTAGACTGGATTTTCCAGTCTCCACATCTCCCAAAAGCATAAGCTTGGTCTGAATATTGTTGGTGCCTGTTGTAGCCATTTACTCTTTATCAGCTTCCATACCTTTTGTCACTGATTTCCCTGCGTGATTCCGCAGTGCTAATCTTGAATCTCTTGAAGCTTAGTGCCTTTTGCATACCGATCTCTGCTTGCTTTTTTTTAGACTTGTAAGAGCTGAGTGTCTCCCATGGTTCAGCTCCGCAAAGTGTGCCTCCTGTAGCTAACTATTGAGAGGGCTGAAAAAAATGTATTGAGTGATATATGTGGCTTCGTGGTGCAAGTGGGGATGCCCTACGGATAAGTTTGGATGGACCTATACCGCCAAGGAGCTGTGTTATTTGCTGGATGGAAGAATGAAAGTTTTGATGGCTACACAGACTATGTCGAGATTGGACCTAGAGATTTGGTTGTAAGTGTACGTGGGATGTGTCTCTGATAAGCATTACACCTTTGATTGAGCCCACTCTAACACTTAACTTGCCTATTAAATCTGTATTGATATATTAGCCACTGCATGATAAATTGTTTTCTTTATGCATCTGCACGTTATGGCCGTATTCATATGGCAAGGATTCCATTTCTCTCTATGAATGCAGTCCACTACGTCTGCTAACGAAAGCTGATTGCATTAAATCTGCGCCGAAAATGTCAAGGATTTTGTTTCAGTCAATAGGCAACTCTATCTTCTTCTCATAAAAGCCAGCGCCGAAAGTTGATTGAAAATTGGTTGCACACACCAAATGCGGTCATTAATTCTGATTGACGAACCTCATCAGTAGTACGTGTTTGCTTTTAAAGGCGAAGTCATACATGCTAGTTTAATTTATTTTTTGTTTGTAAGTGTGTCGGCCTTGTTTCGTATCCGTAGTCTTAAGACCCACTTCTATTGACTTTTAGCGTCTATTTTATTAAGACCACTTATCGTATCTCATAAGATTTCCTTCTTGTGTAAACATCTAGAGACCACCTTAAAAGTGATTGTCAGGAATCACAATACATTGAATGCTAAAACCTCTTAATACCTCAAGATTCGTTTATAGGAAAAGGAAATCTTTGTTTTGACAATATAAAATCTTTAGGGTAGCTTAAAAGTGAATAATATCTTTAAATAAAGTCATTACATTATAAATATGGTTGTTGGAGGGAGTGCTTTCTTTTGATTTAGTTTAGATTTCATCTTTAGATTTTAATTTTAGCTTTTTCATGTAGATTGGTCTTTTCTAGCTTTAAATGAGATTATATTTTTATTTAGTAAGATTAGGTTTGTTATTTTAGATTTAAATTTTTAGTTTAGATTTAGTTACTTTTAATTTAATTTAGATTTACATTTTCATAATTCAGATTTTAGATTGGGATTTAATTCAATTTACTTTAGATTTAGTTTTGTTTTATTTTATTTAATCTAGTTTAGATTTTAAATTCAGAGTTTTAATTTTGCTTTTTAATTTACACTTTTAGTTTAGATTTTTAATTTAGTATTTAGATTTAACATAATTTATTTATTTTTAATTAGACTTTTAACTAGATTTTACTTAGTTTTAGATTTTTCATTAGACTCTAATTTAATTTAGATTTTAATTAAATTTTTAAATTCGATTTTAAATAGATTTTACATTTTACTTAGATTTTTAGACTTAACTAAATTTAGATTCTTAATTAGCTTTTTAATTAGGTTTTTCATTAGTTTTTAATTAGTTTTAGACTAGAATGTTTTTTTTCAAATTAAATTTTAGTTTTTTCTAAGTTTTCGTATTTTTCTTAGACTTTAGATTAATTAAATTATATTTTTGTCTATTAATTTTAATCAATTAGATTAATGCCATCTTTCTTTCTAGTTTATTTTTTATTTTTTGGCTAATCTTTGATCTTTTTCCAGGTTCATGTGTTCAAGATTTAAAAATTCAAACACTAAACTTTCGCTTGTCAAAGATTGGAGGTCAAAACTTTTAATCGTGCTTTACAAGGCTCTTGCTTCAATTTTGTTTTATCTTGAGTGTCATTTTCACATAGAATGATTAGTGGGCCTAAAAAAGAATTTGAATGCTTGATTTGACATCATAAGCAGGTTTAAAATTTACTAGTTATTGCATCGTCTAGTGGTTTGTAGTTTGTTTCTACGCGAGTATTCTCTTCTCTCGCACCATTTGGTGATTTTGAGATTCAGAAAAACCTTTTGAAATTTTGTGCAACCACCCACACATTTGGATTTGGGCATTTAAAATGAACTTTTTCTTCAAAATTTGTGTAACCTCGATTCAATAATAGAAGTATCCTCTCCCCTTGTGCACTTGTGTGATCCTAGTGCAAGATAAATTGTTATTGACTCTAGGAATTGGGCCTTCCTTAGTGGGAAAAAATACTCACCCCAATGCGACTCAGATCGGTAACGAAGCTCTTTGGCCGAGCCACCCTCGACCGGTATATAAATGTGAATCCTAATGGAAAACTTAGGATTATGAGTGCGGATGTGTTATACGGACAAAGTAGGATTCCCCAAAACCTTGTTGAGCGTAACCTCTTTAGGTTGGAATTCCTCCTTTAATGGAGCTTAATCTTTGCCCCATGTGTGGCCACTCAAACGAGGGTCCTAAACTAAAAAAATTGTGTAGTAGCCAAAATCCTTTCTATTTGCCAATGCAGCAATAGTTGTTGTCAAGGCATCCATATTCTCGCAGTTCTTAGTAGAGGTGATCAATCTACCATGGGAGTTTCATGGGGGTTGGAAGCTTGGTTGGCCCGAGAAGTGAGTGCAATGTAAGGGGGAGCCCATTGTTGCCAAGCTTCTGAATTCACATGCTAAGAATAAGTGCAGTTGAGGAAATCCACGTGGAATCTAGCAAATATTGTCTTGGCTTAACCTAGGATTGTGCTTGTTTTCATTATACTTGATCAAAGAAAGAATATTTTTTTTATCAAGTGTTTTCTCAAACATTCAAACAAAAAAATAGAATCTCACAAATTTGGAAACAAACATTCAACTTGAAACATTTCAAAATTTGGTCAAACTTGCAAACAAACTAGGTAATCATTCTGTTTGTAACACATTTGTTGTCCTCTACAATGCATTCTCTTTGCTGAGCCACATTTGAAGCTTTTTGTGATGCAATTGCTCTACTAAAAACTAGAAAGAAAATCACTCAAATCTTTCATTTCTTGCACATTTTAGTTCATCTTTGCAAAATTTAGTTGCATCCTTTAGAATTCATCATCATCATTTTCAATCATAAACTAGTCCTTAGGTCCTCATTTTAGTTGCAAATTTTGGGTTAGGAAAACCTTACCATACTTTGCAAAATCATTACCTTCAAAATTAGGTTATCATTGGACTTAGTCATCATTATTTCCTTTAGTCATGGCCCTTTTGTGAGACCTTTCCAACCCATAAGTCAAGTTAGGAAACCTTACTTAATCATCTTGTCATTTTCATTTAGTCCTTAAGACAAGTCCTTTGATATTCTAAAATTGAGACATAGATAAAGCTTAGGGTGGTCGAGTAACCTTCTTCCAAAACACTTAGACCTTTGCATTTACATATCTTGCATTCAAGTCATCTTAGTCCTCATTTTGCATACCTTATTCCAAAAATACAAATAAATAAATAAATAAAATTAGTGTCATTACTTTTCATCTTAATCTTCATTGTCCTTTGGCATTAGTCATTCCATTTAGACAACATTATCATATTGCATTCTTAATTGTCAAAAATCCAAAAAAAGTTGCATTACATTTAGGCATACCTTATATCCAAAAAATACCAAAAACATAGTCTTAGTCTCATTCCATTTGCATTTTCCACCTTCATTTTGAGCAAGCTTTATATGGTTGAAACTATATTGCAAAAGAAGCATCAAGAAATGGACCTCTTTCATGACGATGAGGACCTCTACAATTACACAAGCACCCTCAACTATGGCAATACCACTGATGATCCTCATGACAATATCCACCTCAAAAGTCATGACAATGTCAATTTGGGGTCTACATCTTATCAACAACCAAAGACACACAGTCGTTTTGAAAAATTCCTTGTTAGAGACAAAGATGGAAATGTGTTCATAGAAGAAGTAGAGGCTGCCTCACAAAATCTTGAAGTTGCCTCTCTTGTGGATGAAATTGTCATGTTGGACCCTGAATGATATTTAGCCAAACTAGGTGTTAAACTACCTCGAGGATTTGATGTCAACAACTTATGTGCAACAATGTCACCCAAAGAAAACACACAAACAAGCCAAGGACAATCTACACCATAACTTACAATTTCCATACCCATTGAAACAACAAGCCCAAATACCACAACTACCAACACTTCATCCATATTTGCGACACAATCTATGTCATAACCCATGACACAAACCACCTCGTAACCATTATTCACAACATGACCCTTTAGTTTAGCATTTACTCCCTTTGGTTCATCATCTCAAGCCATACGGGCATCCACATCTAACATCCTTGGTAGACCTAAGGCAAGACGGGTTCTCATCCAAGGATCTCAACCAAACGCAAACAAAATGTCACAAGGTCCTCATATCAATACCAACACCTTACAAGGACAAACCATGAACACTCCACATAGTCAAAATATAAACATGGCACATGGTTATAATCCTTTTCAACAAGGACAAGGATCACAAACAACACAACCCAACATATCATATGGCTACACACATGGATCCTTTTTTGGAAACCAAAATATACATGGACAACCCACCCAACCAATGCAACATATCTCAACAACTTCTCACATCCCAACCTACACATCACACATCCATACTCATGGAAAAATAAAAATCCACCACATATACACAACGTTCCAAACCAGAACATATCATCTGAACACAACATGGTTCCACACAACACAAATTTGGGACCTCATAACAATGTTGCCAACAATCCCGTAATAGATGAATTGACTGCCCAGTTGGCTGCCCTACAAAATAAAGTAGAAGGGATGCAAGTGTCAAACAAGAAGACGTACTCATCACATGACCTACATCCTTATCCATATGACACTAGCATATACATGCCTCCTTTCCCTCCTGGGTATGTCATTGCTACCTTCACTAAGTACAAGGGATTTAGAGCAATTCTATCGAGCACATACGAGAATTCACCACTGCTTGCATAGATGTTGCATATGACCACTCCTACCTTTTGAGACTCTTCCCTAGAAGTCTTGTGGGGACCGCACTTGAATGGTTTTTCCTGATATCTAAAGGGTCTATAAAGTCATGGGATGACCTCGCCAATAAATTCGTGGAGAATTACGCTTACAACATTGAAAATGATGTCACAATTGCTACCTTATGCCACTTGACACAAGATGAAGGAGATTCCTTTATTAATTTCTTCCAACGGTGGCGTAGTATGGCGAGCTGATGTCCTGGCAAGGTTCTTGAAAAACAAAAAGTAGACATGTTCGTAGAAAACCTCAAGTCAAAGTTGAAACACCATTTACAAGTGAATTGTTGTGCCACCTTTACAGACTTAGTTGAGAAAGGCATGATGCTCGAAAAGGTTCTAATCACCCAAGGTGAACTTACATAGGGCAACAAAAACAACCACAACCATCAAACCTCTAATGACGAAAGAAATTTTTGGTCTCGCAATAAGAATATAACACATGATGGAGTCATAGATGCAAAAGTTGTGAATCAAAAAGTCCCACATTGACTCTCAAAGCACCCAACACATACAAAAATGCACCATATGTGTCCACCCAAATAGCTAATGTGGTCCAAAATACTCAAGAACGAGGACCTCCAAGATAACCAAGGCCATACTAACGAAGAAAATACACTCCTTTACCAGAACCAATTGAATTTTTCTTGAAGAAGCTAGTACAATCACATGTCATACAACTTCAAGAACCTAAACCATATGACCCATGATAGTTCAAACCATCTTGGTGGGATGACAATGCCTTTTGTGACTACCAACATATCAAAGGACACAAGACCTCATCATGTCATCGAGTGAAGAACATAATTCAAGATCTAATTGAAAATGGTACCATAGAGGTGGAAGAAAAACAACAAACTTCCAATAAAGACCATACAATCTTCAAGAATCCACTACAAGACCATGGTTAAGGAAAGCCCTCCACCTCAGGTCGACATATAGACAATCAAGCCAATTATACCAGGAATGCCTTTGATTACTCATAGATAATTGATCACCTCTGTGCTATCGATGACTATGTCAACACCATTACCATTAAAAAGGTTCCTGAATGCGTTGTCACCACCCATAGGGCTAAGATTACCTTATCTAGTCCTTCTTCAAAACAGTTGCAATGTAAAGCCCAATATAATCTTATTGACTAATTGGGAAAGACACCTGCACATATTTCCATCCTTGAGCTATTACGCCTATCACCTAAACATAAAGCTATCCTCAATAAGACTTTGAAAGAAAACTATGTTCCTACTTACCTAGATGTCAACCGATTTGAAGCCATGATTGGAGACTTGACCAATCCAATCCATGTCTCCTTTTTTGGAAAAGACTACTCTACACAAAAGTCTGGCCATAACAACCCATTGCACCTTGAAGTATTTTTCCATCAACACAAGATCAAATGAGTCCTGGTAGATGGTGGAGTTGGACTAAACATTTGCACTTTAAAATTGTTCAAGGCATTAGGCTATTATGAAGCAGGTGTAGACACAACCAAAATTATTATAATCAAGGCCTATGATGATGAAGAACACTCTTCCAAGGGTGTTATCACACACCCTATCAGAGTTGGATCCATAGTTATGGACACCACATTCCAAGTCTTGGATCTTGAACTCCCATATAACCTTCTCTGAATTTGACCCTGGATTCATGCCATTAAAGTTGTGCCTTCCACCTATCATCAATGTTTGAAATTTCCATATAATGGCACCGAAGTCATGATCATTGGCAACCCCGATCCCTTCCAGTATTGCACCAATTTAAGGGGAGTTCCCGAATGCCAAGTTCCTATCAATTGAGAAACTTTTGCATCCACTTCTATAGCCACTTCATCTAGTTATGTCGATCCCTCCACCCTCATTAAATCATCCACATCTAAAACTCCATTCGCCAACCCCAAAATCAAGATCCAAGACAAAGGTTGTGGCAAGTATAAACTAAATACTTCCTATTGCATCACAAAGCTACCTAAGTCTCCCAAGTAATATGGTAGGCCTTGTTTCAAGATGAAACCAAAAGTTGTCTTTAAAGTTCCTCCCACAACCACCTTCACACAATGGGGAGAGGTAAACAACGAAGACATTGATGATATTTTAGCTTGGATTTATAGAGACGAAGAAGATATGTCGCCCCTACCAACAAAACAATATGGCAAAGGTTTTGTGCTAAAGAAAAAAATAGGTTATGATGGAATCAGTGGACTTGGTATACATAAAAATGAAATGAGAAAACCCTTGATGCCTCTTAAGAGATCGAAGAACTCTGGGTTAAGGTTCGTACCAATTAAGATTGGTGCTCTAAGTACTAAGGTGCTCTCAAATAAGGATGTGAGTGCTTCAGAAGATGTTGAGATATTTGAGGATCCTACCTACAGCTATAATGATGAAACTAACTCTAATGACTATGAGTGGGACTCTTGTACCACAAGTGACTATGAGCTTGATCATGTCTTCCAAGAGTTTGGCATACCCTGCCCATCCCTTAACAACCTCATGGATATCAATATTCACATTGACTCCTTTTATGAAGCTGACCCACCAAAGACCACAGACAAAAGAGCATGGACCAAATCCTTTTAGGGCCTCGATAATACCTCTATCTTTACCTTATCTGATACATACCCATCCTTCACTAACACCGATGATGGAATCTCCCTCATTTACCCACAATTGATTGATTGGGACCAATAAGATCTACCTACCTTTGACATATTTGAAAATGATGAGGCCATTGCTAAATTTAGGGGACTACAAGAGGGAATACCACATGGGGACCATGAGGTTGGCTTCACTATAGATCTTGACACTACAGCATATTTCGGTGACACTGTCCCACCCTCTACTCGCAAAAGTGAAAAAAAAAAAAAACTAAATGGTCTTTAGGTGAAAACCACAAGGCACCTGCTAACCAAGAAAAATTAAAAATAATGGACATATATGAGGGTGACAACCTCTCTAAGGCACTTGAGGATGGAGGGTTGGACTTTCTCCCTATCAATCCATAGAGATCCCCGATGCTAATTGAAGACATAATAGAGGTCAACATTGGTACGACAGATAATCCTGAGACTATTCTCTTTGTAGCATCCTTGATAGAAGAGGAAAAACCAGAATTTCAAGCATTTTTCATAGAAAGCCAACTCAATTTTGCATGGTCTTATGCTGATATGCCAGGGTTGGATCCTGAGTTGGTTCTGCATCATCTACCATTACATCCAAACACAAAGCCCATCAAACAAAAGCTTAGAAAAATGCACCCTCAAATAGCTATGTTGGTCAAAGTTGAACTCAAGAAATTATTGGATGTTGGCTTCATAAGACCTATTGACTATGCAGACCTAGATCTCAAACCTTGTACTAGTGACCAAACCAAATAGACAAATCCGTATCTGCACAGATTTTTGAGACTTAAACAAAACATGTCTAAAGGATGACTTCCCACTCCCAAATATAGACATCATAGTAGACCTTACGATTGGCTACAAGATGTTGTCCCTCATGGATGGCTTCTCAAGGTATAATCAGATTTGTATCGCTCTCGAAGACCAACACAAGACATCATTCACTTGCCCATGAGGTACACACTATTGGAATGTCATGCCCTTTGGACTAAAAAATGTAGGTGTAGCCTATCAAAGAGCTATGACCACCATATTTCATGATCTCATGCACACATTGATGGAAGACTATGTTGATGATCTTTTGAAAAAATCCTTGACATGTGGTAATCACTTAAGAGTCATGGAAAATATTTTCACATGGCTAGAAGAATACAAGGTCCGCCTAAATCCCAAGAAATGTGTCTTTGGCGTGACATCAGGAAAGCTTTTGGGATACATTGTTTCTCATTGAGGCATTGAAGTAGACCCAACAAAAGTCAAAAAAATATTAGACATGCCTCCACCTAAAGGTATCAGTCAACTTTGAACACTACAGGGTCAACTCTAGTCCATTAGGTGCTTCATCGCATAGCTTGTAGATAAATGCTATCCTTTTCAGTATTTGTTACATAAGGGAGATCCTTTAATTTGGAAAAACAAGTGTGAGGCATCTTTTCAGTAGATCAAAGAATATCTCTTGATGCCTCCTATCCTGATGTCGCCTATTGATGCAAAACCCCTAATTTTTTTACATCTTAGCTATTATAGCTACATTAGGGGCATTGCTGGCTCAAAATGACCATGAGGAAAAGGAATGTGCAATATATTACATCAGCTACACTTTGGTGGGGTACGAGCTTAACTACAGTCCAATTGAATGTGCTTGTCTTTTAGTGGTCTTTGCCACTCAAAAGTTGAGACACTACATTTTAAACCATCAGACTAAGCTTGTAGCAAAAATAGATCCCCTAAAATATATACTCAGTAGGGCAGCATTAGTAATACGATTGGCTAAATGGGTCATGATACTCAGTGAATATGACATTCAATATGTGGATCGTAAGGCAATAAAAGGAAAAGTCATTGTTGATCAACTAGCAAATGCACCCACACAAGCCAATCACCCTTTGGTTTCAGATTTTCTTGACGAGTCAATATTCACACTAGACACAGGAACAACATGGAAATTGTATTTTGATGGCTTGCACACTAATCATAGATCAGGTGCAGGTATATTATTTTCTACCCCTCAAGGTGATACAATCCCTAAATATTTCAGGATAGCCTTCCCATGCATAAATAACATTGCAAAGTATGAAGCCTTGTTGACAGGATTACGTATGGCAATAAAATGGAAAATCAAGAGTCTACAGGTCTTTGGTGATTCACAATTGGTCATTCGATAGGTCAATAATGACTATGATACTAAGGATGAGAATTTGACCCCATACAAAAGAATGGTTGATAGTTTTAGGCAATACTTTGTAGACATCTCATTTTGCCAAGTGCCACGTATTCAAAATAAAGCAGTAGATGCCATGGCCACTATTGGGTTTCTTTAGGATATTCCTAATAATATATCACAGTATGAGTTCTTAGTGGAACAACTATTGGTCCCTGCCTTTGATGTCCCAGAGTCTAAGATGGTATGTGAGCTTGTTGGCCCCAATTCACCCTGGTACCAAGATATTTATGACTACTTACATGCCCAAACCCTACCACTTGACCTTTCCAACAATCAACACAAGTCCTTCATTCATAAAGTTGCCCGCTATACCATCATTGGTGATACCTTATATCGACGTAGCTTTGACACCACCTTATTCAGATGTCTTGAAACTAATGAAGCACAAACTACCTTATGCGAAGTATACAAAGGTATATGCAGAGCCCATTCTAGTGGTCCAGCCCTAGCCAAAAAGATCATTCGACTAGGTTACTATTGGCCTACAATGGAGTAGGATGCCTATCACTTTGTGCAAAAATTTCAACAGTGCGAGATACATAATGACCTCATTCATACACCTGTGCAGTAGTTGCGACCTATCACTTCACCATGGCCCTTCGCCCAATGGGGACTTGAAATCGTCAGAAAAATTCATCCCACCTCATCAAATGGCCATAAGTTAATCCTCACCACCACCAAATACTTCACAAAATGGGTTGAAGCCATCCCTATGACATACATCACCGGTCAACAAATCTCCAAGTTCATCCTCAATTACATCATATTTCGATATGGTGTCCCCCAAACCATCATCACTGATAATGGTCGTCCCTTCAAAAATCAGGATGTCCGTGAGTTATGTGAAAAATTCCACATTCAACATCACTTTTCCACACCATATTACCCACAAGGCAATGGCTAAGCTGAGGCATCCAACAAGACCATAATCAAAATTCTTAAAAATACTGTCAATGACGCTGGTCGTGACTGGCACATTCGGCTTAACCCTACCCTATGGGCATATCGCACAAGAATTCACACAACCACTGGTGCTACTCTACTTTCCCTAGTCTTCGGTTTTGAGGCTATCCTTCCTATTGAGGTCGAAGTCCCTTCCCTACTAGTCTCCATGAAAGGGCTTATTGATAATGAGGAATATCGTATATCTCGATTGCATGAGTTAGAATTGCTTGATGAACGTAGAAAAAGGGCATTGACTCATCTACAAGCATATCAAAACCACCTTTTCCGCAGTTACAACAATTTATTTTTGATTAGATAGCTTGAAATTGATGACTTAGTGTTGATGGAGAATCCGAAAAATCAAGCAGAACGTGAGAAACCCAGCAAATTTGAGCCGAACTGGCTGGGTCCATATGTCATAACAACATCTTTTGGTTCTGGTGCTTATCAATTTTCCACACTTGAAGGGGAAACTTTGTCAGAGCCTATCAACAACTTGCACCTACGCAAACTCTATACATAGCTTCAGAGTGCCATGACAAAAAATCGTTACCTTGATGAAAACCTGGTAAACAAGCATCTTGGTGACAACAATAAAATAAAAAAATAAAATAAAAATAAAAAAATCATGAAAATAGTAAAGAGAAATAATTTGTCCAATAGTGAAAACCACTTCAGTGGCACTTTGGATAAGTACCATGGTGAAAACCTAGCAAATAGGCACCATGTGTAGTTAGTCTCTACTTTATCATGGGTGATCCCACAATAATGGGTTACACTTTCTGGCCAAACTTGACATTGAAATCAACATTTTTCACCAGATCTTCACTTTCGTACGCCTATAGAAGCTAAACCATTAAGAATTTGAAGATGAAGCAAACTAGTGATTGTGATATTTTGTGTTGAGAATCTAATTATATTTTTTAAAAAAATTAAAAAATAAATTGTGAATTATTTTATATAGTTTTTATTAAGTTATTTGTTTTACTAAACATCATTTTCGAAAACTGATGCTTACTTTTAGCTGCATAACTTTTTTTTATAGAAAGCTATGTTGCATATATATGTTTTAATTAATTTTCTAATTCAGAGTAATTATAATTTGTATATATTATACTTTCAGCTGCATAACTTTTTTTTGCATTCATTTGAATTAACTTCTTGGAAAGAATGGAGAGGTGGAATGGAGGAGGAAGGAAGGATGGAGTGGACGGAGGAAATGGAATGGATGGAAAGGAAATGGATGGACCGAGGAGGAATGGAAGGAAAGGAATGGAAGGAAGGAGGAAAGGAATGGAAAGAAGAGGAAACAGGAATGGATGGAGGAAATGGAATGGAAATGGAATGGAGGAAGGAAAGGAGGATGGAAGGAATGGAATGGAATGGATGGATAATGGAGGAAATGGAATGAGGACGGGAGGAAGGAAGGAAAGCGGAATGGATGGAAGGATGGACCGGAGGAGGAAGGAAAGGGCCGGAGGAAGGATGGATGGAAGGAATGGAAATGGCCGAGGATGGAAAGGATGGCCGGACAGGAGGAGGAGATGGAGGGAATGGATGGAGAGTGGAGGATGGATGGAATGGAATGGATGGAAGGAATGGAATGGATGGATGGATGGAATGGAGCCATTCGAAAACCTTATATCTGAATAGATTTGATTGTCAATTCCTTTCACCGCTATCAGCCAGATATCTCCATTAGAAAACTTTTGCATTGGCCCGCATGTAGTTGTATATTCTCCTTTTCTTTTCATTGTTGGTAGATGTTCAATTCTAATGAAGGATTTATGCTAAAGGAATATCGAAACAAAGGAATGAATTGCCTAATTTACCTTTGATGATTCTTCTTGATGCTAACAAGCATTCAAAATTCTCCATAGAGTCACCTGTGCTTTCGTCGGAACCAAAACTTCATCAACAGATCTTAACGCCTGACTACCATTTCATTTTTTATTCACTAGTTTCTCTAAATTCTTCACACTCATAATTGAACATTGAATAGAGATATCGATAAGCTTTTATCTCATATGATGGGGGAAATCTCAGTATATCGATTGATACTCTGGAGATACATTAATACAAGCAAGATTACAGTCAAGGAATAACTGTAACTTTGTAACTGCATAACTATAACTGAACCTCTGCATAACTGCTATATAAAAGAAATCTAACAATGCAATATTTATGTTCTAACAATGTAATATTTATGCTAGCATACACTTGTGTATGTTTTGAAAAAAATAATGGTTAATAAGTGATACATCAAATTATTTCAATGTGTGAATAGTTAATAGATTTTTTTGAAGTTCTGTTAAAGTAAAATAAAAATATGCTCTTGTAACTTGATGGGAATTATAACTTCATTCTCATTCCTTTCTCAATGTTGGAGATAAAACCTTATTCTTCCTACATCTATATTTAAATTCACATTTTCAACTTATTTTTCTACAATCTCTTCTTCATTTTTACTATGAATATCTTCAATTGCCTTGCCTCTTATCATATGACTTTTTATTGCATCCATCATTTCTTGCACCCCACTTAGGGCCTCCACTACCTCATATGTCCTTGTAGTAGTTATTATTGCAACCTTTTCCATCCTTCTCCTTGGTATCATCCTACTACCCTAAATCTCTTTTAATTTTTGTTTCTTCTTTTTGTATTCCATTTTGCTACAATTTTCATTATTGCAAGTATAACCCTATAATCACTACTTACATGGTTTTTTTTTACCTCAATCCAGTTTTTTAATCTTCCTTTCCAAAGATGCAATTTCACTTTGAGGCCATTTTGATGGCACCTACCCCCTATTGTAGGTTCCAAAGATTGAACCAAACCACAACCAACATGTGGAGAAGGGAGGTCGTGATGTTGAAAGCAACCCACACAATCTTTGTAGAAGACCTAAAAACTCTTGCTACGAGAGAAATATTTAGCTTTAGGTGAAATAAGCTATGTTGCAAGTGCAATAGTTAGTGACTACATGAACATATATCTTATTCTAATTACAAGGTGATCCAAACACTCATAGATATAAAATAATCAATGTTTAGAATAGAAAAGAACTTATAGAAAAATTACCATTCATAGAAAGAACACACATTCATTAAAAGTAAATTTTAATAAATAGTATCTTATTTAGTTTATATGAAAATAATAGTCATTCACACACATTTTCTTCCCTTTAAAATATTGGCCAAAATTATGACTCCACTACTTTACCTTCTTCCTATTTTGTGTTCTAGGGGAAAAAAACCAGTATCCACCAGGGCTAACTTTGCACAACCATAGAATCTAAACCGTGCGTCGAATCGAAAAAAAAAATTATGGGTTTTTTTCACTGACAAGTTAAGAGCTTATAACTAAGATTTTGGCTTTTGGGCAATTCGGTAGAGTGGGGGAGCATTGGATATGCACGCGGAGGTCAAAAAGACACCTTTTAGAGGTGTCGTTCGGTTGCTGCCACCTAATGTCCCAATATCTGCCCACTCTAATTTCCATCAATTATAACTGTTTATGCCTTAAATCCACTCTAAAACATGCACTTTAACACTTAATGAGCAGCCATTAATGTTTTTGTAATTATAATGAGCAGCCATTGGTGTTATTGTAATTATTTATTCAATCAAATAAAGTTTTTTAATGGATCAAAGTGAATTTTTTTTTGGGGGGTTAAGTGAGCATGGAGGTGGCAGTTATTTAATGGGGGGTGGTAACTGGGTCTTCTCCCCTACTTCTTCTCTACCTTTTTCTTTATTTGTTCCTTTTTTTTTCTTTGCCAAACCAAATTCCCTCAAAAACGTTACTTTTTCTACAAAATCCACCTAAAATGGGTGCAAAACATAAAATCTCTTATAAATATTCAAAAATTCATTGTTGGGTTCAAAATCTCCATTTATGTTGCTTCATCTCCATTTCTTCCATTCTATTATTCATCAATGCATAGTAGAGTAGGTGATTTTTCCCTCAAATAGTCAAAAATTATATCTTGAATTGAAATAATTGTACATGGTAGTAGTTAGAAAAAAAAGACAACAACAAAAAAATACGATGGCCCTACATCACTAGTATAATATTCTTCTTATGTTAATAGGGTGATGTGACATTTGAAGTGGTCCTCGTAATGACATAATAGTTGATTGATCATAAATACCTATATTTAGTTGTTGAGTATTATTTTTTCAAATGCAATAGTATCTCTACAAACTTCTAAAAATAATTTTCATTCAAATCAAATCACATAAAAAAAGTTGGTAATGAGTATAGTTAAATATACAATGATTCTATGTAGATGAGATTATGTCACAATGAAAATGGTTCTTCTAACGAATAATTGTTGATTGAATAGAAAAATATATATTTAGTTGTTAGGCACTAATTTTCAAATTACAGAGATCTCTTCAAACTTTTTTTTCGAAATAAAATGAATCTTTACACAATTCTAAAAAAGATTTTTTTTATTCAAATTAGATAACAAGAAGAGTATGATAATATATAAATTCCAATATTTCATGATCCTTGTCCTAATAAAATGACATCACATTGAAAATAATCTTTCTAATATCAAATGTGAACAAATATACATTTTATTGAAACACTATTTTTTTAAAAGATTTTTTTTTTCATAGAATTCTTCAAATATCTAAATTCAAATCAAATAAAAAATTCACATAGATTTATGAACGAAAAGTGAAAATGATAGGATACGGGAAGGAAACCTGCAAATACATCTAATGAATATAAACACAAGTGGAAGCAATTAATACTGACATTAAGTAAGTATAGTCTATTTAAAATTATGAAATAGTTGAAAAATCAAAAGCAAATTTTAATACGTTAAACCATTACCATTGACTATTTTACTGTTAAACCGATATCGACGAAAACACTCAGAAATTTCATGTGTCCGTTGCGCTGCGATTTGTAATTCGATGTTTGGGAAGGACAAACGCAATGAATGGTTGTGCATTGTTCAAAGTGTGTAACAAGAGCAGCATTTGTTGACAGAGGTTCGTCGCAGGACACGCGTTCTTGTTCAAATGGAGATTGAGATCTACGATTGACCACATATTCCTATATAACCCAGGAATACAAGTAGTAAGTTCCCTACGAATTACTCAGATCCGAATATGGATGTTTCGAAGTTTTTTTCGTTTTCCTCCTCATTCTCAGTTTCAGTAACACTAGTAGTCATAGCGGTGGTAGCTTGTCTTTATTTACTGAACAGAGGAAAGGCAAAGCTGCCGCCGGGGCCGCGAGGGCTGCCTATTCTGGGTAGTTTGCTGGACCTCGGTTCGAATCCCCACCAGTCTCTTGACGCTCTCTCCAAGCGCTATGGCGGCCTCATGTATCTCAAATTAGGCACCATCCCCGCCCTTGTAGCTTCCTCTCAGGAGGCTGCAGTTGCCATTCTCAAGACTTTTGATTCCGATTTCTGTAACAGACCGGAAAACATGGGAGCGGCTGCAGATATTCTCTTGTACGATAGGAGCGATGTCGCCATGTCTTCCCAGTGGTCTATGCTGCGAAAAATCTGTATTTACCACCTCTTGACCCCCAAATGTCTGCACAAGTGGGAGCAGTTCCGAGAAGAAGAGATGGCGCTGTTGCTCGCCTCTATCTTTAAACAGCGAGCCACTGCTGTAAAGGTCGGAGATTTTGTAAATGTCTTTACTTCTAATGTTATTGGACAGATGACGCTCAGGATGAGACTCTTTGATGAGAATAACGCAGAGGCCGCGCATTTCAGACAGTTGATGGAGGAGTTCTTGATCGAGGGAGGTCGTTTTAGGATTGGGGATTACGTTACTTTCTTAGATTGGATTGGCTTGGGTGGTTCTGTTGATCAAATCAAGAGCTTGCAGAAACGCATTGATGAGTTTCTGGTGAGAAAGATGGAAGAACAACAGAAGCGTATGCTTCTGTCCACAGAGGACGATGGCAACAAGGACTTCTTACAAATTCTCTATGAACTCAAAGCTAATTCTACCGAAGAGGGAGCACAACTTTCCGAGTCTAATATCAAAGGCGTTTTACTAGTACGCTAACCAACCCATTAATTTAAAGTATTTATGGATATGTGGCTGTTCACTATACGTTTTTAAATTCATCGTAGAAAATGCAAACTGAACTCGATTTTAGCTCAAATTATTTATTCATAGATTCATGGAGTGATTGGTAAATTAGTATAATATTAAACAGTAGATGTCAACCGTTTGAATTCCAATATTTTACTTTAGATAGCAACATCTGGGAAGTTGAAATAACGGTAAAAGAATGAATATGAAAGAGATCAAAGTTGAAATAATGGTTCCTATTTGTCTGGAGATATTTATTTTTTAATCGATTTATCATATAAAAGTATTCTTTCTGATCTATTTTACATATACTATTGATAAATATATATATTAGTAGTATTCCTAGTACAATATGAAAGATTATTAGGATTAGGGTTAGGGTTGGATAATCATTATGAATATCGTTAGAGTTGCGAGCAATTTGGTCAATATTAATATTGGGATTAGAATTAGACTTAAAAATATAATTAGAATTACAATTAGAGTTAACATCAAAATTAAGATTAAGACTAGGATTACATATAGAATTAAGATTATAATTAGAATAAGAAATAAAATTAATGGCCCCTATTTCAATAGATATGAATAAATTTAAAGATAAATATACCTGATGCAGACAGGCTCCTAAAAAATCATATACATAGATATCTATTTCCCATGAAAAAATTATCCACTTCAATCTACACATCTTATTATAAAGTTTAGGCCACCATGCTGATATATAATCTGTCAATCTTTTTACGTAGTGGCTTTTATTTTTTTCGTTTAGGATAGTAACCTTATCTTTTTTCTCAGAATCTGTTCAGCATTCTTAATATCTAATATTATACATGTTAACAAGATTACTGTTTATGGTGATCAATGCAGAGCATGATATCGGCAGGAACGGACAGTGCTACCCGTACGGTGGAATGGGCGATGTCCGAGTTGATCCGCCATCCTCATCTCATGAACAAAGTGAGAGACGAATTGGATGCATGTGTGGGAATGGAAGAGAGACTAACAGAATCGCATCTTCCTCAGCTAAAATATTTACAAGCAGTTGTGACGGAAACTCTTCGACTTCATCCTCCAACTCCACTTTTGCTTCCTCACGCATCTCCCAAATCTTCAACCAAAATAATGGGCTATTCAATTCCCCCGAATGCACACGTAATGGTGAATGTGTGGGCTGTAGCAAGAGATCCAAATGCGTGGGACAAGCCATTGGAATTTGATCCGGATCGCTTTGTGGACAATCCCATTAATATCCAAGGAAGAGATTTTCGAATATTACCCTTCGGTGCAGGGCGAAGAATGTGCCCGGGCTATAATCTGGGGCTCCATATGATTCAATTTGCACTTGCAAGCTTTGTTCATGCATTTCATTGGTCGCTTCCCGCTGGCCAACAACCCCAAGAATTGGACATGTCCGAGAACTACGAATTGACTATTCACAGGAAAGTCCCTCTCCAGCTCTTTGCTGCTCCTCGTCTGCCTACCAATCTTTATATGCCTTAAGTTTATAGTAATCCACAAATAAACAGTTCCTTAAGGACATAAAATTGCACCCGTCCATAATAATATAGACGTTTCCTGTTTAAGCCCTTCTTTATATAATCCCTCACCTCTTTCAAGATGTGTTACTTCGTAAGCTCACAATCTCTGGTCCGTGCTGACTTTAGTATTAGCTCGTGAACATAAATAAAAAGAATGTGATTTATATATTTACATCCGTTTCACAAATATGTCTTCTCTATAAGAAGACTACTATTACAAGTTGATTGTTATTCATTTATATATATTGTATTTAGATGTTAAATGATATTGCTATCCATCTTTATATATTGTATCTAGATGTCACATTACTTATATAT
>CM021105.1:249120018-249131421 GCA_007115665.2 Sequoiadendron giganteum | reverse complement strand
AATGTGATAAGGAGCATTAGGGTTAGGAAAAGGAAGGTCAAAGTTAGGGCAAGATTTGAAATGAATGGCTGAGATTTGGACAATTAAATCAATGGTGGACAATAAATGAGATAGAAATCAAATAATAGAAATTATTTGATTTATGGAAGAACATTGACTTATGAATGAAATAATGGTTTAATTCATAAATGAGAATGAGACAAAAGGAAATAAATAATTGTTTTAACTATTTATTTGGTGAGATGGAAAATGGGATAAATGAATAAATTTATCTAATTCAAGGATAAATGGTAATGTGATGGAGGAAATAATCATGGAGGGATAATTGAAAATTATGACATTAGGATATAATCAAATGATGAGGATGTTTGACATAGAAAAATGCAGCTTGGGGGCCTTAGTCATTTTTATGTGTCTACATTTTTCCCCTCTTTGACATGATGCAATTTATCGTGATGTGTCAAAGAAAAAAAGTCAAAAATATGCCCCAGTGTGAAAGTAGGGAGAGGAAGGATGACGAGGAGGTAGTGGTATGTCCCCTCGAGAGGATAGATGAGTTCAAAGAACATGAGTGGGCTCTCAAAATGGATGAGAAGACTAGAGGATGAAGGAATACTTCAATATCTTGCCAAAGAACATAATAGGTGTTGGATAATCCTTATTGGGCGGTAAAATGTAAAAAATAGACAACAAACACCATGATATGACATAGACCATGGTGTGCAAGGTCATCCACTTGCGAAAAATAGACAATCACAGACAAGGAATGTCCTAACTCATACTAAGGGCCAAGTTGCCCCAAGCTTTTTGTCAAGACACACCTAAGACAACAATCAAAGAAAATCAGGTCATGAGACGTCATCACACCTCTAAATCCTGCATGGGACATCCTCGAGATAGCTAGTAACATGACCAAGAGAGAAAACAAGATAAAGATAAGATAAAATAGACCAGAATAATCAATAACTATTCAATGGGTTTTCCAATGTTTGTTTGTCGAAGGTTGATTGCTTGATGGTTTGTCAGTTTTATGATTTGATAGTCTAACAGTTTTGAAAGTGTGCTAATGCTTGTCGTTGGGAAGGACACATCCTAAAAAGGCCAATGATTATTTGACAGAGCATGTCGTCAGGAAAAACACATCCTGAAAAGGAAAATGATATTGTCAAAGCTTGTCGTTAGGAAAGACACATCCTGAAAAGGCAAATGATGTTTTGATGGGGTCCCATTCCAAGAAGGACACATCTTGAAGGGAACCATAAAGGAACTAAGTTGATATTGTTTTGGAAATTTGATTGAGTGTGGTTTGATGACTGATTGGACTATGTTGTCTATTGGTCCATGATTTGAATGTTGACATTTTGATGGCTGTCTTGTGTCTAAGTTTGACTATTTGACTTATTGGACTAATGCGATGAACCCTAAAGGACTGACCTAGGTGGCGTCTGGGGCTCATTGAATGATGGCCTTGCTGATGTCATGCACTCAGAGACCTTGTAGCTCGACATGACTTTTGACTTTGTTTCAATGACAAAGGACCGAATCATGATTTTATTGTTTATTTGACAAACCTAAAGAACTGACCTAATGCCTCGAGGGCACATCGACAGATGGCCTTGCCTACATCCAGTCACAGAGGCAACATAGTTCGATAATGACAAAGATTGACTTGACTGACTTTAACTCTCTTTTTTGGGATTTTGAAAGTTATTTGGATGTTTTTGTATTTTTGACATGTTTGATATTTTTAGGATTTTTGAAGTTTTGTGAATTTTTTTTGGTCTGTTTGAAATGTTTTGATTTTTTTTTGTCTTCTATCGAATGTTTTGATTTTTTGTCTTTTTGGCAATATTTCATTTTTTTGTCCTTTTGGGAATATTCTAACCTCCAATGACAAGTGTAGAATCCAATAAAACCAGGTGTTAGAAAATAACCCCCAGCTAGGTCTAGGACTAACCATCAAGGATGGTATGGGATAGGTGTTTATTATGGATGGAAGATGGAGGAGAAAGGACAAAAGATGTCAACCGCTTGAAAGTCATGATAAAGATGACCAAGCCTTATGATGGATGTCAAATGGGAGATGATGGGAGGTAAAGGCATTGTGATGGATGAGGGTGGAAGACTAGATAGAGTGATAGTAGATGAGGGTGCTATCACAATAATGGGTTACACTTTTTGGGACATCCTGATTTTTGCTGAAATCTCATATTTTTAGAAAATATAATGATTTAAGCCTTAAAAAGGTTCCATTTTAAGGGTTTTAACTGAAGAGGGTTTGATCAAAGCCCCTTGGATAGAAAGCCACTATTTTTCAACCATACCTATAATGGAGTCTCCTCTACACATATCAAAATGTTGATAAAAAACCACTTTTGATTTACCTTTTAGGGGATCAAATTAATTTATTTAAAATTATTTTTTTGTAAACATGTAGTCCTTATTATAATCTTCCCAAAAAGTATAATTTTAAGTATATTTAATTTTATTATTATATTTATTTTTTATTTCTTGTGAATGTAGGTTTTTCAATGAACATCGAGGTCTTTATTTCACACATACAAAAGAATAGGAAAAGAGAGAACAAAATTTCTTAAAAATCCATGTACACTAGCTATTGATGTCCTTATTCCAACAAAAAAAAAAAGTTAATTCAAATGAATGCAAAAAAAAGTTATGCAGCTGAAAGTATAATATATACAAATTATAATTACTCTGAATTAGAAAATTAATTAAAACATATATATGCAACAAAAAATTATGAAAAAATATCCATCCACTAGATAATGGTGTGAAAACACTGTATTTAAAAAATTAGAATTGTATGCTTTCTATAAAAAAAAGTTATGCAGCTAAAAGTAAGCATCAGTTTTCGAAAATGATGTTTAGTAAAACAAATAACTTAATAAAAACTATATAAAATAATTCACAATTTATTTTTTAATTTTTTTAAAAAATATAATTAGATTCTCAACACAAAATATCACAATCACTAGTTTGCTTCATCTTCAAATTCTTAATGGTTTAGCTTCTATAGGCGTACGAAAGTGAAGATCTGGTGAAAAATGTTGATTTCAATGTCAAGTTTGGCCAGAAAGTGTAACCCATTATTGTGGGATCACCCATGATAAAGTAGAGACTAACTACACATGGTGCCTATTTGCTAGGTTTTCACCATGGTACTTATCCAAAGTGCCACTGAAGTGGTTTTCACTATTGGACAAATTATTTCTCTTTACTATTTTCATGATTTTTTTATTTTTATTTTATTTTTTTATTTTATTGTTGTCACCAAGATGCTTGTTTACCAGGTTTTCATCAAGGTAACGATTTTTTGTCATGGCACTCTGAAGCTATGTATAGAGTTTGCGTAGGTGCAAGTTGTTGATAGGCTCTGACAAAGTTTCCCCTTCAAGTGTGGAAAATTGATAAGCACCAGAACCAAAAGATGTTGTTATGACATATGGACCCAGCCAGTTCGGCTCAAATTTGCTGGGTTTCTCACGTTCTGCTTGATTTTTCGGATTCTCCATCAACACTAAGTCATCAATTTCAAGCTATCTAATCAAAAATAAATTGTTGTAACTGCGGAAAAGGTGGTTTTGATATGCTTGTAGATGAGTCAATGCCCTTTTTCTACGTTCATCAAGCAATTCTAACTCATGCAATCGAGATATACGATATTCCTCATTATCAATAAGCCCTTTCATGGAGACTAGTAGGGAAGGGACTTCGACCTCAATAGGAAGGATAGCCTCAAAACCGAAGACTAGGGAAAGTAGAGTAGCACCAGTGGTTGTGTGAATTCTTGTGCGATATGCCCATAGGGTAGGGTTAAGCCGAATGTGCCAGTCACGACCAGCGTCATTGACAGTATTTTTAAGAATTTTGATTATGGTCTTGTTGGATGCCTCAGCTTAGCCATTGCCTTGTGGGTAATATGGTGTGGAAAAGTGATGTTGAATGTGGAATTTTTCACATAACTCACGGACATCCTGATTTTTGAAGGGACGACCATTATCAGTGATGATGGTTTGGGGGACACCATATCGAAATATGATGTAATTGAGGATGAACTTGGAGATTTGTTGACCGGTGATGTATGTCATAGGGATGGCTTCAACCCATTTTGTGAAGTATTTGGTGGTGGTGAGGATTAACTTATGGCCATTTGATGAGGTGGGATGAATTTTTCTGACGATTTCAAGTCCCCATTGGGCGAAGGGCCATGGTGAAGTGATAGGTCGCAACTACTGCACAGGTGTATGAATGAGGTCATTATGTATCTCGCACTGTTGAAATTTTTGCACAAAGTGATAGGCATCCTACTCCATTGTAGGCCAATAGTAACCTAGTCGAATGATCTTTTTGGCTAGGGCTGGACCACTAGAATGGGCTCTGCATATACCTTTGTATACTTCGCATAAGGTAGTTTGTGCTTCATTAGTTTCAAGACATCTGAATAAGGTGGTGTCAAAGCTACGTCGATATAAGGTATCACCAATGATGGTATAGCGGGCAACTTTATGAATGAAGGACTTGTGTTGATTGTTGGAAAGGTCAAGTGGTAGGGTTTGGGCATGTAAGTAGTCATAAATATCTTGGTACCAGGGTGAATTGGGGCCAACAAGCTCACATACCATCTTAGACTCTGGGACATCAAAGGCAGGGACCAATAGTTGTTCCACTAAGAACTCATACTGTGATATATTATTAGGAATATCCTAAAGAAACCCAATAGTGGCCATGGCATCTACTGCTTTATTTTGAATACGTGGCACTTGGCAAAATGAGATGTCTACAAAGTATTGCCTAAAACTATCAACCATTCTTTTGTATGGGGTCAAATTCTCATCCTTAGTATCATAGTCATTATTGACCTATCGAATGACCAATTGTGAATCACCAAAGACCTGTAGACTCTTGATTTTCCATTTTATTGCCATACGTAATCCTGTCAACAAGGCTTCATACTTTGCAATGTTATTTATGCATGGGAAGGCTATCCTGAAATATTTAGGGATTGTATCACCTTGAGGGGTAGAAAATAATATACCTGCACCTGATCTATGATTAGTGTGCAAGCCATCAAAATACAATTTCCATGTTGTTCCTGTGTCTAGTGTGAATATTGACTCGTCAAGAAAATCTGAAACCAAAGGGTGATTGGCTTGTGTGGGTGCATTTGCTAGTTGATCAACAATGACTTTTCCTTTTATTGCCTTACGATCCACATATTGAATGTCATATTCACTGAGTATCATGACCCATTTAGCCAATCGTATTACTAATGCTGCCCTACTGAGTATATATTTTAGGGGATCTATTTTTGCTACAAGCTTAGTCTGATGGTTTAAAATGTAGTGTCTCAACTTTTGAGTGGCAAAGACCACTAAAAGACAAGCACATTCAATTGGACTGTAGTTAAGCTCGTACCCCACCAAAGTGTAGCTGATGTAATATATTGCACATTCCTTTTCCTCATGGTCATTTTGAGCCAGCAATGCCCCTAATGTAGCTATAATAGCTAAGATGTAAAAAAATTAGGGGTTTTGCATCAATAGGCGACATCAGGATAGGAGGCATCAAGAGATATTCTTTGATCTACTGAAAAGATGCCTCACACTTGTTTTTCCAAATTAAAGGATCTCCCTTATGTAACAAATACTGAAAAGGATAGCATTTATCTACAAGCTATGCGATGAAGCACCTAATGGACTAGAGTTGACCCTGTAGTGTTCAAAGTTGACTGATACCTTTAGGTGGAGGCATGTCTAATATTTTTTTGACTTTTGTTGGGTCTACTTCAATGCCTCAATGAGAAACAATGTATCCCAAAAGCTTTCCTGATGTCACGCCAAAGACACATTTCTTGGGATTTAGGCGGACCTTGTATTCTTCTAGCCATGTGAAAATATTTTCCATGACTCTTAAGTGATTACCACATGTCAAGGATTTTTTCAAAAGATCATCAACATAGTCTTCCATCAATGTGTGCATGAGATCATGAAATATGGTGGTCATAGCTCTTTGATAGGCTACACCTACATTTTTTAGTCCAAAGGGCATGACATTCCAATAGTGTGTACCTCATGGGCAAGTGAATGATGTCTTGTGTTGGTCTTCGAGAGCGATACAAATCTGATTATACCTTGAGAAGCCATCCATGAGGGACAACATCTTGTAGCCAATCGTAAGGTCTACTATGATGTCTATATTTGGGAGTGGGAAGTCATCCTTTAGACATGTTTTGTTTAAGTCTCAAAAATCTGTGCAGATACGGATTTGTCTATTTGGTTTGGTCACTAGTACAAGGTTTGAGATCTAGGTCTGCATAGTCAATAGGTCTTATGAAGCCAACATCCAATAATTTCTTGAGTTCAACTTTGACCAACATAGCTATTTGAGGGTGCATTTTTCTAAGCTTTTGTTTGATGGGCTTTGTGTTTGGATGTAATGGTAGATGATGCAGAACCAACTCAGGATCCAACCCTGGCATATCAGCATAAGACCATGCAAAATTGAGTTGGCTTTCTATGAAAAATGCTTGAAATTCTGGTTTTTCCTCTTCTATCAAGGATGCTACAAAGAGAATAGTCTCAGGATTATCTGTCGTACCAATGTTGACCTCTATTATGTCTTCAATTAGCATCGGGGATCTCTATGGATTGATAGGGAGAAAGTCCAACCCTCCATCCTCAAGTGCCTTAGAGAGGTTGTCACCCTCATATATGTCCATTATTTTTAATTTTTCTTGGTTAGCAGGTGCCTTGTGGTTTTCACCTAAAGACCATTTAGTTTTTTTTTTTTCACTTTTGCGAGTAGAGGGTGGGACAGTGTCACCGAAATATGCTGTAGTGTCAAGATCTATAGTGAAGCCAACCTCATGGTCCCCATGTGGTATTCCCTCTTGTAGTCCCCTAAATTTAGCAATGGCCTCATCATTTTCAAATATGTCAAAGGTAGGTAGATCTTATTGGTCCCAATCAATCAATTGTGGGTAAATGAGGGAGATTCCATCATCGGTGTTAGTGAAGGATGGGTATGTATCAGATAAGGTAAAGATAGAGGTATTATCGAGGCCCTAAAAGGATTTGGTCCATGCTCTTTTGTCTGTGGTCTTTGGTGGGTCAGCTTCATAAAAGGAGTCAATGTGAATATTGATATCCATGAGGTTGTTAAGGGATGGGCAGGGTATGCCAAACTCTTGGAAGACATGATCAAGCTCATAGTCACTTGTGGTACAAGAGTCCCACTCATAGTCATTAGAGTTAGTTTCATCATTATAGCTGTAGGTAGGATCCTCAAATATCTCAACATCTTCTGAAGCACTCACATCCTTATTTGAGAGCACCTTAGTACTTAGAGCACCAATCTTAATTGGTACGAACCTTAACCCAGAGTTCTTCGATCTCTTAAGAGGCATCAAGGGTTTTCTCATTTCATTTTTATGTATACCAAGTCCACTGATTCCATCATAACCTATTTTTTTCTTTAGCACAAAACCTTTGCCATATTGTTTTGTTGGTAGGGGCGACATATCTTCTTCGTCTCTATAAATCCAAGCTAAAATATCATCAATGTCTTCGTTGTTTACCTCTCCCCATTGTGTGAAGGTGGTTGTGGGAGGAACTTTAAAGACAACTTTTGGTTTCATCTTGAAACAAGGCCTACCATATTACTTGGGAGACTTAGGTAGCTTTGTGATGCAATAGGAAGTATTTAGTTTATACTTGCCACAACCTTTGTCTTGGATCTTGATTTTGGGGTTGGCGAATGGAGTTTTAGATGTGGATGATTTAATGAGGGTGGAGGGATCGACATAACTAGATGAAGTGGCTATAGAAGTGGATGCAAAAGTTTCTCAATTGATAGGAACTTGGCATTCGGGAACTCCCCTTAAATTGGTGCAATACTGGAAGGGATCGGGGTTGCCAATGATCATGACTTCGGTGCCATTATATGGAAATTTCAAACATTGATGATAGGTGGAAGGCACAACTTTAATGGCATGAATCCAGGGTCAAATTCAGAGAAGGTTATATGGGAGTTCAAGATCCAAGACTTGGAATGTGGTGTCCATAACTATGGATCCAACTCTGATAGGGTGTGTGATAACACCCTTGGAAGAGTGTTCTTCATCATCATAGGCCTTGATTATAATAATTTTGGTTGTGTCTACACCTGCTTCATAATAGCCTAATGCCTTGAACAATTTTAAAGTGCAAATGTTTAGTCCAACTCCACCATCTACCAGGACTCATTTGATCTTGTGTTGATGGAAAAATACTTCAAGGTGCAATGGGTTGTTATGGCCAGACTTTTGTGTAGAGTAGTCTTTTCCAAAAAAGGAGACATGGATTGGATTGGTCAAGTCTCCAATCATGGCTTCAAATCGGTTGACATCTAGGTAAGTAGGAACATAGTTTTCTTTCAAAGTCTTATTGAGGATAGCTTTATGTTTAGGTGATAGGCGTAATAGCTCAAGGATGGAAATATGTGCAGGTGTCTTTCCCAATTAGTCAATAAGATTATATTGGGCTTTACATTGCAACTGTTTTGAAGAAGGACTAGATAAGGTAATCTTAGCCCTATGGGTGGTGACAACGCATTCAGGAACCTTTTTAATGGTAATGGTGTTGACATAGTCATCGATAGCACAGAGGTGATCAATTATCTATGAGTAATCAAAGGCATTCCTGGTATAATTGGCTTGATTGTCTATATGTCGACCTGAGGTGGAGGGCTTTCCTTAACCATGGTCTTGTAGTGGATTCTTGAAGATTGTATGGTCTTTATTGGAAGTTTGTTGTTTTTCTTCCACCTCTATGGTACCATTTTCAATTAGATCTTGAATTATGTTCTTCACTCGATGACATGATGAGGTCTTGTGTCCTTTGATATGTTGGTAGTCACAAAAGGCATTGTCATCCCACCAAGATGGTTTGAACTATCATGGGTCATATGGTTTAGGTTCTTGAAGTTGTATGACATGTGATTGTACTAGCTTCTTCAAGAAAAATTCAATTGGTTCTGGTAAAGGAGTGTATTTTCTTCGTTAGTATGGCCTTGGTTATCTTGGAGGTCCTCGTTCTTGAGTATTTTGGACCACATTAGCTATTTGGGTGGACACATATGGTGCATTTTTGTATGTGTTGGGTGCTTTGAGAGTCAATGTGGGACTTTTTGATTCACAACTTTTGCATCTATGACTCCATCATGTGTTATATTCTTATTGCGAGACCAAAAATTTCTTTCGTCATTAGAGGTTTGATGGTTGTGGTTGTTTTTGTTGCCCTATGTAAGTTCACCTTGGGTGATTAGAACCTTTTCGAGCATCATGCCTTTCTCAACTAAGTCTGTAAAGGTGGCACAACAATTCACTTGTAAATGGTGTTTCAACTTTGACTTGAGGTTTTCTACGAACATGTCTACTTTTTGTTTTTCAAGAACCTTGCCAGGACATCAGCTCGCCATACTACGCCACCGTTGGAAGAAATTAATAAAGGAATCTCCTTCATCTTGTGTCAAGTGGCATAAGGTAGCAATTGTGACATCATTTTCAATGTTGTAAGCGTAATTCTCCACGAATTTATTGGCGAGGTCATCCCATGACTTTATAGACCCTTTAGATATCAGGAAAAACCATTCAAGTGCGGTCCCCACAAGACTTCTAGGGAAGAGTCTCAAAAGGTAGGAGTGGTCATATGCAACATCTATGCAAGCAGTGGTGAATTCTCGTATGTGCTCGATAGAATTGCTCTAAATCCCTTGTACTTAGTGAAGGTAGCAATGACATACCCAGGAGGGAAAGGAGGCATGTATATGCTAGTGTCATATGGATAAGGATGTAGGTCATGTGATGAGTACGTCTTCTTGTTTGACACTTGCATCCCTTCTACTTTATTTTGTAGGGCAGCCAACTGGGCAGTCAATTCATCTATTACGGGATTGTTGGCAACATTGTTATGAGGTCCCAAATTTGTGTTGTGTGGAACCATGTTGTGTTCAGATGATATGTTCTGGTTTGGAACGTTGTGTATATGTGGTGGATTTTTATTTTTCCATGAGTATGGATGTGTGATGTGTAGGTTGGGATGTGAGAAGTTGTTGAGATATGTTGCATTGGTTGGGTGGGTTGTCCATGTATATTTTGGTTTCCAAAAAAGGATCCATGTGTGTAGCCATATGATATGTTGGGTTGTGTTGTTTGTGATCCTTGTCCTTGTTGAAAAGGATTATAACCATGTGCCATGTTTATATTTTGACTATGTGGAGTGTTCATGGTTTGTCCTTGTAAGGTGTTGGTATTGATATGAGGACCTTGTGACATTTTGTTTGCGTTTGGTTGAGATCCTTGGATGAGAACCCGTCTTGCCTTAGGTCTACCAAGGATGTTAGATGTGGATGCCCGTATGGCTTGAGATGATGAACCAAAGGGAGTAAATGCTAAACTAAAGGGTCATGTTGTGAATAATGGTTACGAGGTGGTTTGTGTCATGGGTTATGACATAGATTGTGTCGCAAATATGGATGAAGTGTTGGTAGTTGTGGTATTTGGGCTTGTTGTTTCAATGGGTATGGAAATTGTAAGTTATGGTGTAGATTGTCCTTGGCTTGTTTGTGTGTTTTCTTTGGGTGACATTGTTGCACATAAGTTGTTGACATCAAATCCTCGAGGTAGTTTAACACCTAGTTTGGCTAAATATCATTCAGGGTCCAACATGACAATTTCATCCACAAGAGAGGCAACTTCAAGATTTTGTGAGGCAGCCTCTACTTCTTCTATGAACACATTTCCATCTTTGTCTCTAACAAGGAATTTTTCAAAACGACTGTGTGTCTTTGGTTGTTGATAAGATGTAGACCCCAAATTGACATTGTCATGACTTTTGAGGTGGATATTGTCATGAGGATCATCAGTGGTATTGCCATAGTTGAGGGTGCTTGTGTAATTGTAGAGGTCCTCATCGTCATGAAAGAGGTCCATTTCTTGATGCTTCTTTTGCAATATAGTTTCAACCATATAAAGCTTGCTCAAAATGAAGGTGGAAAATGCAAATGGAATGAGACTAAGACTATGTTTTTGGTATTTTTTGGATATAAGGTATGCCTAAATGTAATGCAACTTTTTTTGGATTTTTGACAATTAAGAATGCAATATGATAATGTTGTCTAAATGGAATGACTAATGCCAAAGGACAATGAAGATTAAGATGAAAAGTAATGACACTAATTTTATTTATTTATTTATTTGTATTTTTGGAATAAGGTATGCAAAATGAGGACTAAGATGACTTGAATGCAAGATATGTAAATGCAAAGGTCTAAGTGTTTTGGAAGAAGGTTACTCGACCACCCTAAGCTTTATCTATGTCTCAATTTTAGAATATCAAAGGACTT
>CM021105.1:249096980-249119918 GCA_007115665.2 Sequoiadendron giganteum | reverse complement strand
ATTATTTTCCATATTTTCATTTGAGTGCGTATTGCTTTTTACATTCAATTTTATCCCCATGATCATGGCTTCAATTGACAAAACCTGATATTTAATAAAGACTACCATTGTAGGTCATTGTTGCTGCTTACACTGCAGGCCAGAGAGCAAAGCATGTACCGCATGGCACATATGTTGCAGGGGCATCCATTTTGGCAGGCACTTCATTTACAATGTGTTTGTTGGTAGTCTTAAATGTTTTTCCTTTCACGCCTAGGTATATTATCCCGATAGCAGGGATGATGGTTGGAAATGCAATGACCGTAACTGGAGTAACTATGAAGCGGCTTCGAGATGACATAACGATTCAGCAAAATCTGGTATTGTACAATTTTTTCAACTCATTGAATTGCACACCCTAAATTAGACGTTTGTTTAACTGTTTAGTAGATGATTGGATGTGGGGGCAGTTTCTACATCTTTTTCTGTAATTTTGTATTATTAAAATCTAATAACCATATGCAGGTAGAGACTGCTCTTGCACTAGGGGCAACTCTAAGGCAAGCGACAATGCAACATGTGAGAAGGGCCTTGATCCTCGCTCTTATGCAAAGACGATTGGGTTGATCTCTCTGCCTGGAGCTATGACTGGCCTTATTATGGGTGGCGCTTCTCCCCTTGAAGCAGTTCGACTTCAAATTATTGTTATGAATATGCTTATGGGTGCTGCAACATTCAGCAGCATTCTGTCAACATACCTTTGTTGGCCATTGTTTTTTACAAAGGCATTCCAACTTGAAACAAAGGTCTTTAAGGAAGGATAAAACTTTGCTCTTGGACAAGGTTATCTGTATCTTGTATGGGCCAAGTATAACTTTTCACAGATCTTAAGTACTTGTAGCCCTGATGCATGAAGTCATATTAATTTTTATAACTGCTACAGGTTGCTGCAATGTTCAAGTCAAGGATTCATGTTTGCACAAAACACTTCACCAAAGATGCATGTATGGATAACGATTGGCCATGGAGCAATCCAAAAAGCATTCATGAACTTGTTGCTTTCACTTACAACCTGTGTTTGAAAAACAAATAGATCACAAAGGCATTTCCATATTGCTAAATTCTAATCTAGTTCCAGGACCCACTGAAACTAGTCGTTCTAGAATTTTCAATTCTTTCCACTCCCAAACAATGTCAAATTAAATATGATAGACCTTATGTACAGACCTATGTTACCAGAAACGAGAAACGAAAATCGCAACGGCAAGTGACGAGAAACGGAATATTCCGAGGTTGCGCATAAGAAACGGATTTTATAGACATAGGGGAGATGTACCAATAGTCACTAAGGCTAACTTCGCGCATTCGTGCAGAGTGCAAAATAGGTTTGATTTCAATTTTTTTTTTTGGGCTTCTTCATAAACGAGTTAGGACCTTAAAAAGAAAATTTTGGCTTCTGGGTATTTAAAATGCGCCTTGTGGAACCCGTAAAGCGAAAGGTGTTCAAAAAGGGTGTTTTTAAACCTTCATCCCATACATTTTTACCACTTTGCCAGTACCTGTTCATTAGACAAACAATAAAAACCCACAAAAATTTAAAGTGTTTTCAATATGTTTTATTTTTTTTGGTCAACTACACATTCAGTAGTGAACATATATTGGTGTAATTTGTAAATTTTTAGTGGCAAAATTAAAACTATGTAATGACTAAAATGTAAACAGTTATTGGGGGGTCAGGGGAACAAAGAGTGAATGGGTATCGGATCATGGGGCAATTGGGTCTTTTCCCCTATATATATTTTAATAATATATTATATTTTTATATAACTTTTTTTACAATCTACTATTCCAAGACTGGGAGCATGCATAATATTTCTAATTTTATGTAAATACAATTAAATAATTTTTGTATTTTTGGCAAGGAGAAAAGAAATCAGAATATGTAAATTGGTAGATCAAGCAAAAATCATGCCTGTGAGAGTTATGGTATTATTTTTTAAAATAAAGAAAACTTCACTTTAACTCCTTGAAGTAGCGAAAAAGCCCTAAACAATTGCAGACTTCTTTGCAACCTTGAAATGACTTAAAAAATGCACAAATTTTTGTTTATAAATGCAAACTTTTTCTTAACGTTTGAAATTGCTTAGAAATGACCGTTTGCAGCGGGAAACCTATTTCTGTCGTCAGAACACTAAAGATTAGAGAAAATTGATATTGAGGTGAATAAGACCACAAAGCTTTGATAGGGAAATAAAGGTGGTTTACCTTTTTGAAGAAACCAAGTGTTGATTAATGTGTAATGGCCTCTAAAATTTGGAATCATAAAATGTTGCTTTGTTGGTGGGAGAAGAGGATGTGCAAGTTTTTGAAGAATACACATGTAATATGTGAATTATATAGTTTGAAAAAATTAGAGTATGACTATGGTCATTTGGGTAAAAGATTGGATCTCAAAATACCATTATTGTGGTTGTAGGAAGAAATTCAATGTGTTAGTTTTAGGATCATAAATGAATAAGCAAAAAAATGCAACACAGTGAGCAAAAACACATAATTCATCCTGGAAAAACCCTCCTACTTGAGGGAGAAAAACCCAGCAACAATATATCTCTCATATATCATAAAGCACAAAATAAGAGCAGAAATTTGCTTTACAATCAGAGCCTTCTCAAGGGTGAATTAATACAATGGATAATAGCACCTATCCTTTGATGCAAAGATAAATATGTTTCTCCTTGAAGTTGATCTGCTTCTCCAAGATGGTAATTTGCTATTGAAGGGCAAACTTCTGCTCTGTAGAAAATGTGAAGGACTTGATGATCAAATGGATGATCATCTCCTTCTATATATACAATGCAAGGAGAGTCTTCACTTAGGTCGGCCCCCTTTAAGAAATAAAATATAACACATAATTTGTAATTAAGGCCGACTTGCCTTATTAATTATTTATCATTTAATTTCTAGAGAAAGATATCTCTCACCGCTATAACATCAACACTCCCTCTTAGCTAGGGAGGTATCTTTCCAGATATCTACATTATGGAGTCTCTCAACATGATGCCCACAATGGCTACACCCATTTGTGGAAGGCTCAAAGGTTCATCACAGAGTCCCTCAATGTGATTTCATCATGGAGTCTCTCAACATGACATCCACCATGGCTACTCCCATGTGTGGAAAGGAGCACATGTACAAGTGCCCATCACAAAATCTCTCAACATGATGTCGTCATGGAGTCTCTCAACATGACGTCCATCATGGCTACTCCCATGTGTGGAAAAACACAAGTACAAAGCGTTCATCACAGAGTTTCTCAACATGATATCGTTATGGAGTCTCTCAACATGACGTCCACCATGGCTACTACTATGTGTGCAAAGAACCACATCTCCATCTCAGAGATGAACAAGGGCTCACACTTCATATTTCTTCATCTCAAAGAAATATACACTATAAGGGCTTTCACCTCATACTTCTATGTCACAAAGAAATATACACTACAAGGGATTTCACCTCATACTTATTCATCACAGAGAAATATACATTACAACAAATCTTCATGATGATGTGACTCCCTATGCAGCTCCAAGTACTTGCATCAACCTTCTGACTTCATCATCCAAGATTGCCTGCAATTCTTGCCTTAGAGAAATGGTTTCCAGCGCACACTTTTGGAATTGTAGGGAGTTCAGGACTGTCCTCCTTGACTTCATTCCAAATCACTCTATTCTGAATAGGTTTGCAGAGCTGCCAACGTCAAATCCAGATTGACTATCTTGTGCAATTCTAATCTCTGTAACTGAAGAGGTCTTCCAAGAACTTATCACTTGGCTTTGCAATACAACAACTTTCACTTCTTCTTAGTGAGTCACATAACTCCCTCTTGAGATCCCTGCCTCAGAGATTGCAAAAAAATCCTCTCGAAGTGAACTCCCCTCCATTGACTGATCTCATAACCTTAATCCTTTTCCTGGACATGCGCTCAACTTGAGCCTTGAATCCTCAAAATTTTACTCCCTTTGAATGTCATTTCCTCCTCTTTGAAGTAGCTAATCGCAATGACAATCTATATAGGTTCTTCATTGTTTAGTGTCTTCATCTTGCTTAATAATTTTGGCTAATGCAAACTCTCCATCCAAGGCTGACCCAACCTTGTGCCCTTAAGAGATGTCTCTAGTGAAGAATCATGAGAGTTATGTGCCACCAACTTAGTCCCAAGGCTGTAAGCTATGTCTCCATGTTTTTTAGTTTCTCTAGCCGACATAACTTCCTCATAGGATGCCTCAAGCTCTTCCTCCCGTTGAAACCTTTAAGCAATCTCAGATAATTAATTCATCATCCATTTGCTTCTTGATTCAACTTGCATTTTAAAGAGATCAATAATAGTTCATGAAATCAAAACTATCCCTGATATAAATGAAGCGTGTAGCAAATATTAGATAATTTAAAGAAGTAATAAAACTTATCTTGTTGACTCTGATATATCTTTTCTTTTGTCTTTACTCAATTTTTTTCACAGTACAACAAGAGACAATCTTCTCAACTCATATTTCCAAGGCACATTATGTAGCCAACACATTCAATATAGAACCAAGCCTCTCAATGAATCAAGGCACCATCACAACACATGCACATAGAGAATGGCATCGTTGTGACCAACCAATCACAAATAAAATTGCAGTTCTCCTTTCATTTTAAGTTCACACTCAAAAATCTTCACAACTAGCATGGAACAACTCGCAATGAATGAATGGTATCTCCAAAGGATCTTATGCCAGCGATCACCATTCAAAAGAAACCATGACCTTTACTAATCACACGATCAAATGATTGATGTCAGATCTGTACAACTCAACAGTCTAAATTTCGACCTAGAATAAAGTGATTTCAAAGGTATAAAAAAAACAAAATACTTATCTCTTTATTGATGAATCTTCCTCATAATCCACCAATTGTTCTTTCCTGATCTTTGCACTTAAAGATTCAGATTTGCAACAATAGAGTACTTCAAAGCTATCTACAACTAAAAAAAAATGTCTTCATGGTGAAGATGCTCTTGATTAAGCCACACTTATTATATTTGTTTGACTCTACACTGGTAACCAATATGCCTATGCCTGGAAATACTCATGATTGCTCTAGAATAGCTCTGAACATTGTAATAACAACTCTTTAGATGCTCGATGTTAAGATATGCCTGTGATAAAATAGCACTTGATTTCGAACATATTTGCCAACCGCTTGCATATAGATTATGATTCTTCATATGTCTGGTGACAATGCCTCTAGCCACATATGACTCAAATCTGGTCTACAGATCAATATTACACAGGCACACAAGGTTGAGTAGCAGGGGCAATTATCAGTAGCGTCCAGGCAGAGCCTTCGGCTCTAGTCGCTACTCACATTTTTCCATGTTAGGTTGAGTCGATGATGACTCCGTGCACAAAGTCTTCTTGCCTCCTGATACAATAAGTGAAACGTTTTGAGCAACCCCACGACTCCCATTTCCACTATCCAACAAAAAAAGAAACGACAAGCAATATAGAATGTCTGCAATAAACAGATGACTCATATATCCCTGTACAAAATACATGTGATATGAGCACACTCTCAGGCAGCACTCAATAGGTCAATTATATTTGTCTTCTTTTGCATTCATCTCGTTAAGAGTTACTCTTGCACCTATGATAACTTCATTCGCGATAGACAGCATAGAAGTCGCCAATAATGAACAATGTCAAGCATATCAATCTTAGCCAATGATGAATCATTACATAGTCGTCAACCATAATAGCGTGAATCACCACAATTAAATATTTGCCAGTGATAATATGCAAATTCCTGATAGCAAAGAATACTTTTAAAGAAGGCTCAAATTGAATAATGTTGATCCCTTCAACACCAATAATAAACAATCGAACATTCATCGAGATTCCCATAATTTCTGATGATGCTCAAGGATATTAATCGATGATATATATGATTCCCCTACCAGAATCTGGGTTTTCTATTTCCTTGTGAATATGCAATATTAAAAAAAATAAACGTGCAGATATAATATGTCCATCACAAATGCTTTTGCCAATGGCTATAATATCTCTTGTGGATATTTGACAATAGATATTTCCTCCGCCAATCACCATAGATCATAACAAAACGATGGAGATTGACGCCTTCTGCAGAGTGTATGGTTGATGAACTATCGACAAATGTACAATCTCCTGACAAGGTACTTCAAACGATACCCAACAGGAAGTGTCACTTCATGAACTGAATCTCAGAAACATAAACTTGATATTCTCACTACTACATAAACATAAAGGGTCCGTTTAAGACATTAATTTAAGACAAAATATCAATTTTGTTTTAAATGTATATTTTATTTTTAAATTATATTTTTAATTTTTTAATTGTCTTAAATTAAGACAATAAAAAAATGAGTTTTAAAATATATTTTTTATTTCCCGCTCCTTATTCATTTTCCCTCTCATTCGACATGCATTTTTCTTTTCTTTCATCCCACCCAAAATCCTTTGTGCCCTAGCCATCTTTTCTTCAGCAAACCCAAGCTTCGACAAAAAACCAAAAATAATGTCGATTCTGGCCCCCAACCCACACAAAGATCTTCAAACCGGAGCCAAAAACTCCATGCGCAGGAATGCGATAATTCCTCAACCCACTCTAGAGCTTGTCCATGCACATCGAGGAGGAAAGGAAGGAGTTCAAAATTCTGACATGGTACCAACAACAGGGGCAAGGCGACAGGACGTGGGATGCCCACACCCAACAGCGCCATTGCCACAACATCGACAATCCCAGTAAGCCATTTTTCTTTGAAATGCCCAATTTATTGTTTCCCTTTCTTTGATGTTGGGAAATACCGAATTAGTGTAGGAAATGCTAGAATATGTATCAACTCTGTACCCAATTGGGTTGAATTAGTATAAAGTATTTCAGAGTATGCATAATCTTGTACCCAATTGCCTAATGGTCTAATGGTCTATAGTTAGTGAGGTTGTGAGGTTGCAGATCCAATTCCAATAGATTGGAATTTTCAAGTCCAAGGTGGAAATGCTAAAGTTTTGTGCACTCTAAGATAAAAACATTTTAGGACATACTGAAAACCAGAAAAGAGTGCTACACAAAAGTTCTTTGCTTCACCACCATCAAATCCATATCATAGAAATATTGTAGTTATAATTTAGGATCCTCTTAAGGAGTAATGATTTTGAGTTGGTAAAGTTCTGAGGTTCAAAATCTAAGCCATGTTTATTAGGTGACCCAAGTTCAAAGATCAGCTGGGGACATGTGGTGCTTGCCCAAGGCCAAGCGATTCTGGCAACCAGAGATTACACCTGTGAGTTGACCATGGGAGGAATCATATCATCTCTGAAACCCTAAAAGCTCAAGAGTCTAGCTTCTAGCCTAGCAAGAGGGTTTCCTCTACACAGTCCGACATGGGCTCAAAGGCTTAGGATTAGGATTCAAGGCTGCTTCAAATTTGGGTTTAGGCTTAGGGAACATTCAAATAATTTTTATTTCTTCTAATTTTTCCTAAGAGGCAAGCTATTCACAGACTCTGTAAGTGTGTGAAATTGGATTTGTAATACCCCTCCATTTTGTCTCTTGTTCAAGTTGCTTTATGTTATGTTTGGTTGCAATTACTTTGATACTGGATACATTTTGTTATGATGTTTTGATTGCTACTATTGAGTGACAATTATTATTGTGGGATGTAGTTATCTGATTATTGTTTCACTTGCATTATGGATTAATGATGTTGTAGAGTTAACATGAGATGTTATTATGAGATTACTGGATTATGATGGAAGTGTCAGTTTCGATGAGTGTATGGGTGAAGAGGACGAGTTCGCATCACTTGCCTGTGAGCACCCTGCGAATCCGTAATTCCTTCTTCACGGTGTGTATTATATGCTAGATATATTGTATGATGTTGTTTACTTGGTTACAGGATTGTAGGTACATGACATCGACTCCACCTGGTTTCATAGGTTTGAGCATGTCGATCCAATGGTTAAGTTGAACGGGAGATAGTAGCTAGGTAACATGTGTCAAGTTTACACCCTAGCCTTAGTGTGTCATCAGTTGTGTGTGTCGAGTAATTATCTGTCTTGCTTTGATGCTATTTAATTTTGAAGGATTATTGATTTGGAAATAGATACTTAGAATAATTGCATTTAAATCATGTTGATGGTTATTTAATTTAAATAATGCAATGTGGATAAAAGTTTATATTTAAATTAATTAATTATATTTAAATTATTTAATTAATTAAATTTAATCCAAGGGGGTTGAATTTAGTTATTAAATAATTAAATTAATTAATTAAACGCGATGCAAGAGAATGAAATGAAATAAAAGAATTAAAATTAATTTTGGAATTTAATTTCAACGTGTGGGAATTAAATTAGAAATTGTAATTAAATATTTATTTGAGAAATTAGTTGCAATTTTGGAAATTAATTTATTATTTGAAATTGCATTTTAAATTGAAAGTGGGTTTTTGAAAAGTGAAATTGAAATTGAAATTGAAATTTGAAATTTGAAATTGAAATTGAAATTGAAATTGAAATATCTAATTTGCATGTAATGTGAATTAGGGTTGTAAAAATTGAAATTGAAATATCTAATTTGAATGTAAAGTGAATTAGGGTTGTATTAGGTATTTCTGATTTATAAAGAATACATGTTTTAATTTTAGGGCAGGAAGTTTTTAGAAAAAATACATTTTTACAGCAGGGAAGAAATTTTGGAAAATTTGAATAAGGGTTTGAACAAAGTTTGATTGTATAATTGATTGAGGGAAAGATTGTTTGCATTTGTTGGATTTTGGATTGGATTCTTTGGAGGATTGAAGAAAATTCAAGAAAATCTTTGAAGGAGGCTTGCATCAGAAATTCATCTCTTCCTGTAGCTTCTTGTACCAGGTTTTCCTCTTTGTGTTCTATTATTCTTGATTGTTTTTTTTTTGAAATAGTAGTGATTAAAGATTTGTTTGTTAAATCTGTTTTAGAAAACAAATTTGATATTGAAAGAAAAGAATTGAATAAAGTGACAGCCTTTGCTTGTGAAAATTCTTGAGTGAAAATTGTGAAAACCTTAGTTGAATTTAAATTATTTGGGGAAATCGATTTTATTGTTATTGAAATCAAACATAGAGATTGAACAATGCATTTAGAATGTTTTTAGAAAATGAAACCTTCTATTTATTATTAAAAAAACGGATTTTAAAATCTGCAGTATAGTTATATTTTTCATGGTAAAATGGTTTGGTTGCGTCGCCTATAACTTCATTTTCACAAACTGGATTGTCAGGAAATTTAAAGGGTTTTTTCATTTGAAAATTTTCTTACCCCTGTCCAAAAATCGCAAATACCCAGATCGCAGTTTTTGAGTTATATTTGAAATATGAGACTATTGTTAAGTTATTTTCCCATGGTTGCTCTGAAAATATAATAATAATAAATTGATATTTATAAATATTAATATTTTATATATTGTTATTATAATATTAAAATATTATTTAATAATATTTTATATTATAATTTATAATACTAAAGTATTATATTTATTTATATTATTTTAAATAAAATTTGTATATTAGATTAGTGGAATTAAAATTATAAACATATGGGGAAATTATTGTTTATTTTAAAATGACATGTTAAAGTTTAATTGAAGGAGTTAAATATTTGATTCAAAGAATACATAATTTAAAATTTAATTGTGAAATTTCAATTCATGTGTAAAAGGTCCAATTATTAATTTGATTTAATTGAAAAAATATATATATATTGGAAAATTGATGATAAGAGATATTTTATTTTGAATTAAACAATTTGATATTCTGTAAAGAATAGAAGATATATTAATGATTAAATATATTTAAATATATTAATTTATATTTAGTATATATATATTGAAGGTATATATCCATTTAAGAGAATAAATAATATTTTATATTATTTTATTCTATTGTTGCAAATTGGGTATTATTAGTGTTCTAAAAGAAATGATTAGTATGTGTAAAAAATGTATAGAGAAAGATATTTTTTAATAGAAGTAATTATTTGATTTAAAAGGAAATATTTGAAGAAAAATATATTCAAAATGTATATATATATCCATGAGTATTTTCAATTATTAATATGAGATGCATGCAATGTATTATTGAATAGAGATTTAAAACTGGATTGATTAGTGTATATGAAAAATGGATAGAAAAATAATATATTATTATATTAAAGTGATTGAATGTTTTAAATAGAAAATTGAATGAGATGTAAGAATTGGTTAGGAAATGGAAAGAGTTTACTTGCATGGACTTGTGTCGATTTAAAAGTAAATTAAAAAGTTTTATTGAGTAGGCAATCAATTATGTTATTTAATTAATTTCTATTTAGATTAATTGAATCATTGTGATTGGATTATGAAAGAGATATCGATTTAGTATATCCAAAAGTAGTATCTTCCTCATGATTATCTTAAAGGATTTAATTCTTTGTATTCAGTAAAGGGAAGTAAGTTTAATTGTGTTAGATTACCAATAATGAAAAGGGAAATAGAGGTTATGAGTATTTTAGATGATCTAGTTATCGTGTTTTTGACTTTGTCAACACTACCTATTGAATGAATATGGATTTAGGAAATCCAATATTAGATTTGATTAATGATTTGAATGCTTTTGTTGCTATGTCGTCAAGTTGCATTGTTGGTTTTGGGATTTAGTGTTAGTCCTAAACTATAAGTCTTCTAGAATAACTTAGAGGATAAGGGTTGTTGAATCTTTATGCCATCTAGTTGTTTTCCCTTGGGTAGTGCATGGTGTCTTTTCAATTTTACTCGATTTTCACGAACGGGGATGTTTGCACCTCCTTGGTTTAGGAGCGGATTATGAGATCCGTGTCTCTTTGTATGGAGTGACCTTGATATGTGGTTTCATCTTGTTGCCTCTTGTGAAAAGAGTGGACTATGTGTTTGTTGCCTCCAAGATGTTTGGAGTGAGTTCTATTATTTGTATCCTCTTTGTATTGGAGTGGATTATGATGCCTAGTTGGTATGCACTTGTGATTTCCTTGGTGGATTGTTTGGGTGTGTGTTGTCGAATAGAAAAGTGGCTTTTTTTAGGGGTCGGAGCCCAAAGTGGTAAATCGGGTAACCTTCAAAAGTGAGTTAATCAAGTGATAATTAAATTAATGTACTTAGATGATTAAGATGCATTTACATTAATCAAGATAATTTAATCCTCACTCATAGACACAAGGGCTTGTTTAGACTTGGGATGAGTGAGAAGGCCTGGAATGGCAAGATCAACTATCTTGTCCTTGCGAGAGGTAGTTGATTCCGCATGAATGAGTATGAGTGCCAGGATTCGGTTGAGGCCACCAGGATTACTTATGCCGGAGCCTATGAAGAATGCCTAGAGAAGATCTCATGACAAACCTTGCAATGACACTCTATCTAGAACAACTATTGTTAATTGTTTTATGTGTATGGTTCTGTGAACATACTTGATTATTATTATGTCTGGAAGCAATGTGACCTATGTCAGTGATGTTGGAGTTGTACTTGTATTGTACTTGATTTGTACTTGTATTGTATTTGATTTGTACTTGTATTGTACTTGAGTTGTACTTGATTCATACTTGTATGGTGAATGAGTTGTACTTGTTAATTTATTTGGTTGGTTATAACAGTATGAGTCAGTATGAGTCTACCTTTGGTTAGTGGTTGTAGATCTTAGTCCATGTTACTTTGTTACTATCTCCTAGCATGGGGGGTGGGCCTTCGGGTACTACATTGGTTGGGTGGAATATGCACCAAAGCCATTGGGTCCCCATCGATCTTTAGTACTTGGTGGTGAGACATCCAGATGGACAGCTCGCGATTCTTGTTGTAATTACTTGCATTGTAATATTTCAGCTTGTATAAGTTATTTTATCCCTCTTATGTTTATGAGGTGGAATTTTGTAATTGTAATCTTATTTACTATTGCCTCATTTTGGGAATGAGTTGTGTAACTATTGGATTAAGATAATGTTTATGAGATTGTATCTTAGTTGATTATCTTATTATGTTATGTGGTATTCTTATGGTGTATAATGTTATATCATAAAATTTATAATGCTATGGTTATATGTAATATGTATGTGTGGGTTTATGTAATCCTAACCTTGTAGCCTTAGAGGTTGTTGTTAACTAGTAAGTGAATGTGTATGTTAAATGCACTTTATAAAAAAAAATTGGTTTGCTTATGATGTTAATTGCAACTTCCTTTAAAGTTACTTGGCGGGGCATTACACATGGTATCAAAACTTAGGTTTAAACACTGGGTTCTCTTGGTGCAATTGTGTCCACTATGTTGTTCTTGTGTTTTGTCAGTGGAGTGTTAAGTAATCACGTGTTCATGGCTTTTACTTTAGCATGATATACTCTATGAAAGAGAGTAGTGTGTTAGTAATCTGATATAAGGTTATGGTTGGAAAGTAAGATACGTATTCCATGGATTATGAAATTTGATGTTCCTATGAGATTATGTATGTAGTTGTTTCCTTTGTAAATGTAAGAAACCAGTAACTGTATCTTGTTTGAATGTTGTGGAAACCCGTACTTGCTTGCGTGTCCATGTGATGGTGGTACTTGGTACCCATCCATGGGGAAAAATCACATTTGGGTGTGGATGTTATCATACCTTTTTATGTGTTTGCATGTTTGTTACCTGTTTGAGGACCAACCCAAGTGTGGTTGAAACCTATATATAGGAGTAACCAAAAGTAGCTCCTTTTCTTTTGGTTCTTTAGATCCTCAATTCGTGAAGAGATAGTAGTAGTCACAAGTTATCTTGGGTGGATTGTGTAGCATAGGCATGTTGTGGTGTAGAGTATCTTAGTTCAACCAATCTCGAGGAAACGTACCCGCTACTTTCTCTAATGCTAGATTAGGATACTTGATCTATATGTGTTAGTCTTATTCCTTAGATTTGGGTATAGCAGCATGGTTGTTAGTTATGCCTGGACGTCCGTAGAGGTGATGTCCTGGTAGAGTGATGATGTCTTCTTTAGTCATGGATGCATTACATGAGGGTATTTATCATTCTTGTTGGATGTTGTTTTTTCCTTCCTCATTTTGTGGCTAGTATTTAGTCACATAGTTGTTGTATAGTGAAATTTAAAGATTGTGAACTTTCTTTTGGTTATTGATGATTCTTTTCAGTTGATTGTGAGGGTCGACACTTTGTTTATATTTGATTGTGAAGGTTTAGCCACAACTTGTGATCTTATTTTTCTTATAACCCTAGTGGTTATGAATTTGATTCAGTGTTAAAATTACGCGTATTTATTTTTTTATTGTTGAAATGGAACTTTAATTTGATCTTCTTTATGAACTTGGTGGCTAAGCTAGTTATCTTTGTTGTTTTCAATGTCGGCTATGTGTTGTATTGTGATTCCTCTCCAAGGTTGTTTGAGGCAAACTTGGTGAGTGTGTACGAGGAAGTAGATGCAAAAAACATTGAGAATGAGGGTATGTGAGGCTGGACGCAGCTAGAACCCACTACTCACTTTTGTGTGTTGACTATCTCTTGGAGGCTGATCACCTTACACAACAAGAGACAGGTCATTGTGGTCTTGTTTGGATGGTCTCACTTTATGTATGACCTAACACTATCAAGCCATTGGTTTGATGTTAGATTCAGTTGAGTTGGTTTATGTTCTTGATTCTTGGACTCTTCTATTATCATGGATTGGTATGTTGCTTCTGGTGTCCAAGTGGACCCTTGTGTAGTCTTGTGATGGTTGTTTGTGTTGTGTATTGGTACATATGCGTATTGTGTATGATAATCCATAGTTTTATGTTTTGGAGATTTGGTTGATGGTTGTTTCACCATGTTTCCTTGGTTGGATTTATAGTGTTTTTTGCTGAGTTGTTTACGGCTTGGGTTGTTGTTGTTTTTGTGTTGAGCTATGAAGTGGTTCGGTTTGGAACCCTTGGTTTCGTATGATTGTATGGAGTTTGCTCTTGGAGTTTTTGCAGGCTTCCAGGAGTAAGCCTAATCTTAGGGGGGGAGAATGTAACACCCCTTTGTTTTGATTTTTGTTCAAGTTGCTTTATGCTATGTTTGGTTGCAGTTACTTTGATATTGGATACATTTTGTTATGATGTTTTGATCGTTACTATGGAGTGACAAATATTATTGTGGGATGTAGTTATCTGATTATTGTTTCACATGCATTATAGATTAATGTTGTTGTAGAGTTAACATGAGATATTATTATGAGATTACTAGATTATGATGGAAGTGTCAGTTTCGATGAGTGTATTGGTGAAGAGGACGAGTTCGCATCACTCGCTTGCGAGCGCCCTACGAATCCGTAATTCCTTCTTCACGGTGTGTATTATATGCTGGATATATTGTATGATGTTGTTTACTTGGTTGTAGGATTGCAGGTACATGACATCGACTCCACCTGGTTTCACAGGTTTGAGCGTGTCGATCCAACGGTTAAATTGAACGGGAGATAGTAGCTAGGTAACATGTGTCAAGTCTATACCCTAGCCTTAGTGTGTCATCAGTTGTGTGTGTCGAGTCATTGTTTGTCTTGCTTTGATGTTATTTAATTCTGAAGCATTCTTGAGTTGGAAATAGATATTTAGAATAATTGCATTTAAATCATGTCGATGGTTATTTAATTTAAATAATGCAATGTGGATAAAAGTTTATACTTAAATTAATTAATTATATTTAGTTTATTTAATTAATTAAATTTAATCCAAGGGGGTTGAATTTAGTTATTAAATAATTAAATTAATTAATTAAATGTGATTCAAGAGAATGAAAGGAAATAAAAGAATTAGAATTAATTTTGGAATTTAATTCCAACGTGTGAGAATTAAATTAGAAATTATAATTAAATGTTTATTTGAGAAATTGGTTGCAACTTTGGAAATTAATTTATTATTTCAAATTTCATTTTAAATTGAAAGTGGGTTTTTGAAAAGTGAAATTGAAATGGAAATTAAAATTGAAATTGAAAGTGAAATTGAAAATTGAAATTGAAATTGAAATATCTAATTTGCATGTAATGTGAATTAGGGTTGTAAATATTGAAATTGAAATTGAAATTGAAATATCTAATTTGCATGTAATGTGAATTAGGGTTGTATTAGGTATTTTTGATTTATAAAGAATACATGTTTTAATTTTAGGGCAAGAAAGTTTTTAGAAAAATACATTTTTACAGCAGGAAAGAAATTTTGGAAAATTTGCACAAGGGTTTGAAGAAAGTTTGATTGTAGAATTGATTGAAGGAAAGATTGTTTGCATTTGTTGGATTTTGGATTGAATTCATTGGAGGATTGAAGAAAATTCAAGAAATCTTTGGAGGAGGCTTGCAACAAAAATTCATCTCTTCCTGTAGCTTCTTGTACCAGGTTTTCCTCTTTGTGTTTTATTGTTCTTGATTGTTTCTTTAAAATAGTATTGATTAAAGATTTGTTTGTTAAATCTGTTTTAGAAAACAAGCTTGATATTAGAAGAAAATAATTAAATAAATTTACAGCCTTTGCTTGTGAAAATTCTTGAGTGAAAATTGTGAAAACCTTAGTTGAATTTAAATTATTTGGAGAAATTGATTTTATTGTTATTGAAATCAAACATAGAGATTGAACAATGCATTTAGAATGTTTTTAGAAAATGAAACCCTTTGTTATTTTTAAAAATCGGATTTTAAAATCTGCAGTATAGTTATATTTTCATGGTAAAATGGTCTGGTTGCGCCACCTATAACTTCACTTTCACAAACTGGGTTTTCAAGAAATTTAAAGGGTTTTTGCATTTTGAAGTTTTCTTACTCCTGTCCAAAAATTGGAAATACCCAGATTGTATTTTTTGAGTTATGCTTGAAACATGAGACTGCTGTTATATTATTTTCCCATGGCTGTTCTGAAAAGAAAATAATAATAAATTGATATTTATAAATATTAATATTTTAGGTATTGTTATTATAATATTAAAATATTATCTAATAATATTTTATATTATAATTTATAATACTAAAGTATTATATTTATTTATATTATTTTAAATAAAATTTGTATATTTGATTAGTGGAATTAATATTATAAACATATGGGGAAATTATTGTTTATTTTAAAATGACATGTTAAAGTTTAATTGAAGGAGTTAAATATTTGATTTAGATAATGCATAATTTAAAATTTAGTTGTGAAATTTAAATTCATGTGTGAAAGGTCCACTTATTAATTTGATTTAATTGGATAAATATATATTTATATTTTGGAAAATTAGTGATAAGGGATATTTTATTTTGAATTAAACAATTTAATATTCTGTAAAGAATAGAAGAAATGTTAATGATTAAATATATTTAAATATATTAATTTATATTTAGTAGATATATAGTGAAGGTATATATCCATTTGAGAGAATAAATAATATTTTATATTATTTTATTCTATTGTTTGCAAATTGGGTATTATTAGTGTTTTAAAAGAAATGATTAGTATGTGTAGAAAATGTATAGAGAAAGATATTTTTAATAGAAGTAATTACTTGATTTAAAAGAAAATATTTATTTTGTTAATATGATTGAAGAAAATATATTGAAATGTATATATATATCCATGAGTATTTTCAATCAGTATTTACCTTGTTTTATTTGAGTGCGTGTAATTTAGTTTTGCATGAAGAATTTAAATGATAAATTTTGAATGTATGGTCAAAATTGATAAGGAAAAGGATATTTAAATATATTGAAGAATTATAGAAATATTTATATTTAAATGTTTGTTTTATTTAATGAGATTTAATTAGAAACAATATGAATGTGTGGCCAAATAGACAAGCCAAAAGATATTTTTATACATTGATGAAATTGCATGTTTTTAAATGGATGGTTGATGAGACATAGACTCCGGATAGAAAATTGGAAAAGATTATTTGCAATAGTGTTAGGTTGCATTAGAAGTAAATTTAGGATCTATCTCTATTGAAAAAGATAAATAGTTATTATGTTTTATTTCCATAGAACAAATTAATCGTTGTGATTGGAATATTAAAGAATCTATATAATTGAGTTTATTAATATATATGTTTGGTGTATATATAATATGGAGCATGTAAAATATGTTAAGGGTAAATTCATTATTGTATTTCATTTTTATAAGATGTATGCAATGTATTATTGAATAGAGATTTAAAAATGGATTGATTAGTGTATATGGAAAATGGATAGAGAAACAATATGTTATTATATTAAAGTGATTGAATGTGTTAAATAGAAAATTGAATGAGATGTAAGATTTGGTTAGGAAATGGAAGGAGTTTACTTGCATGGATTTGTGTTGATTTAAAAGTAAATTAAGAAGTTTTATTGATGAGGCAATCAATTATATTATTTATTAATTTCTATTTAGATTAATTGAATCATTGTGATTGGATTATGAAAGAGATATGGATTTAGTATATCCAAAAGTAGTATCTTCCTCATGCTTATCTTAAAAGATTTAATTCTTTGTATTCAGTAAAGGGGAGTAAGTTTAATTATTTTAGATTTCCAATAATGAAAAGGGAAATAGGGGTTATAATTATTTTAGATGATTTACTTATCATGTCTTTGACTTTGTCAACACTACCTATTGAATGAGTATGGATTTAGGAAATCCAAATATTAGATTTGATTGATGACTTGAATGCTTTTGTTGCTATGTCGTCAAGTTGCATTGTTGATTTTGGGCTTTAGTGTCAGTCCTAAATTATAAGTCTTCCAGAAGAACTAAGAGGATAAGGGTTGTTGAATCTTTATGCCATCCAGTTGTTTTCCCTTGGGTAGTGCATGGCGTCTTTTTAGTTTTACCCGATTTTCATGAACGGGGATGTTTGCACCTCCTTGGTTTAGGAGCGGATTATGGGATCCGTGTCTCCTTGTATGGAGTGACCTTGTTATGTGGTTTCATCTTGTTGCCTCCTGTGAAAGGAGTGGACTATGTGTTGTTGCCTCCAAGATGTTTGGAGTGAGATCTTTTGTACCTCCTGTGAAAGGAGTGGACTATGTGTTTGTTGCCTCCAAGATGTTGGAGTGAGTTCTATTATTTGTATCCTCCTTGTGTTGGAGTGGATTATGATGCCCAGTTGGTATGCACTTGTGTTTCCCTTGGTGGATTGTTTGGATGTGTGTTGTCGAATAGAAGAGTGGCTTCTGTTAGGCGCCAGAGCCCAAAGAGGTAAACTGGATAACTTTCAGGAGTGATTTAAACAAGTGATAATTAAAATAATGTACTTAGAAGATTAGGACTAACTTCACATTAATCAAGATAAGTTAATCCTCACTCATAGACGCAAGGGCTTGTTTAGACTTGGGATGAGTGAGAAGGCCTGGAATGGCAAGATCAACTATCTAGTTCTTGCGAGAGGTGGTTGATTCCGCATGAGTGAGTATGAGTGCTGGGATTCGGTAGAGGCCACCAGGATTACTTATGCCGGAGCCTATGAAGGATGCCCAGAGGAGATCTCATGACAAACCTTGCGATGACACTCTATCTATGACAACTGTTGTTAATTATTTTATGTGTATGGTTATTTGAACATACTTGATCTACTTTATGTCTGGAAGCAATGTGACCTATGTCAGTGATGTTGGAGTTATACTTGTATTGTACTTGATTTGTATATGTATTGTATTTGATTCGTACTTGTATAGTGAATGAGTTGTACTTGTTAATTCATTTGGTTGGTTATAACAGTATGAGTCAGTTTGAGTCTACCTTTGGTTAGAGGTAGTAGAATCTTGTCCATGTTACTTTGTTACTATCTCCTAGCATGGGGGGTGGGCCTTCGGGTACCACATTGGTTGGGTGGAACATGCACCAAAACCGTTGGGTCCCCATCAATCTTCAGTACTTGGTGGCGAGACATCTAGATGGACAGCTCGCGGTTCTTGTTGTATTATTTTGCATTGTAATATTTTAATTTGTATAAGTTATTTTATCCCTCTTATTGTATGAGGTGGAATTTTGTAATTGTAATACATTTGTACTATTGCCTCATTCTGGGAATGAGTGATGTATCTATTGGATTAAGATAATGTTTATGAGATTGTATCTTGGTTGATTATCTTATTATGTTATGTGATATTCTTATGATGTATGATGGTGATTTCATAAAGTTCATAAGGCTATGGTTATATGTATTATGTATGTGTGGGTTTAAGTAATCCTAACCTTGTAGCCTTAGAGGTTGTTGTTAATTAGTAAGTGAATGTGTATGGTAAATGCACTTTATAAAAAAAAAATTAGTTCGCTTAAGATGTTAATTGCAACTTCCTTTAGGGTTACTTGGTGGGGCATTACAACTCTATTTTACCACCTCTTGACAAGCTACTAACTACCTCTCAAACAATATGCTTGAATTTTTTTTATCTATGGATGTATTTTCTACAATTGAGGATTGTGTAAAAATAATCCTTCTGCCCTTTGGATTTTTTTGTCTTAATATATGGTTATTTGAATCATCATTCATCATCATATACGTGACTATCATTTGGAGACAATATGCGCTAGTCACTCCATTATCTAGGGTTTAAATGAAGACACATATATTATGGTTGTAATTCATCCAACCACTACCCCATTACAATATTGAACCCTTCATGGTATTGTTAACAACCTTGTCATGAATGGTACAACCTTACCCATGACTACTATCAAATATGCAAACCCTTCATAGGTGATTAGTATTTAACCCATCAAAGATAGCTTCCACTATGACCTTGGAACCTTGGAAACCCTCCCAAACCATGAGATTGTCAACCACTCAAGTCATTGCACCCCATTATTCATTAATAGTGATCCTCTTATTCGTATGACTATGAATTGTCTTGTTGAAAATATTTTGAGAGGACTCTTAGATAAAGCTTGGATAACCCTAGATGAAACTTTCAAAATTTTGAGCGTACCTTGATAATACAAAAATGAAACTCTTAATTCATGTAACAAGTAAACAAACACAACTTTTAAAATGAAGCCTGGTATAAGAAGATTTTCTCAATAAAATTAAACAAATTAAATTGAGAAACATATAGAATTCAACTAACAAAAAGATCCATCTATTTATTCCATTACAACTAAATTTCTTGATCAATAACATGATGTGTTCTTAGTTGTTTCTACTTTGAAGGAACCTAGAAATAACACAAAGAATCTTTTAGGATGTTTTTGCAACTTCCAATATAAATTTTTTGAAATAGAGAGAAATCAAACATAAGAAAGTTCTTTGTCTTTTCAACATCATAGAAGTGGGTCATATATGAATGTAGGATGAGTATTCCAACAACACAAATTTTTTAGTTGGATCCTAAAAATGCTGCAATTTATGTTATTCTCTATAACATTTGTGCATAAGCGAGCAGGTGTGGTGAGGTTCAAATAGTAAGGAGATTGATGAAAGATAGAGGAATTAAAAAGATACTTGCATGTAGTTGTATTGAAGGGCATAGAATGGTACATGATTTTTTGTGTAGGATATAGATCACATCCACAAACATGGGATATCTATGCAAAACTAGAGAAATTGGCTTGACAAATGAAGGCGACAGGATATTTCTAGATTCAAGACTTTTACTTAATGCTATGGAATAGAAGAAAAAGGAATTATTTATTTTCCACCGTAGTGAAAAGTTAGAAAATGCATTTGGTTTGTTAAACATGGCCTTTGGTACAACTATTAGAGTTGTTAAGAACCTTCGAGTATGTTCTAATTTTCACATTGCATCTAAATTCATCTCCAAGATTGTTGCAAGAGAAATTGTTTTGAGAGATGTGAACCATTTGCATCATTTTAAACAGTGACAATGTTCTTGTGGAGAATATTGGTGATGTTAAATGAAACAATCTGAAAAATAGGCTTTTACTATAATAATGTGCACTACATCAGATATCCAGTAGTAATGAAGGGACATCCATCAAAGCATAACAACAAAGATTTTTTTGTCATATATTGTAGTTACAAGTTCCCTGTTAATGTAACACCACTCCGTTTTGCTTTCTGGACTGGACAGTGTGTCCTTGTTTTGTTCTGATTTATATTTCTAATATTCAAATACTTTATCTTGTGTGTGTATTTGATCACTATTTATAGAGCGACGAAATATTTTATGTGATGTGATGTGGTTTATTGGATGTTTTAGTTTACATGCATTAATTGGTGTAATGATGTTAGTGGATATAACATGTGATTGCATATGAGATTATTGGATTATGATGGAAGTGTCAGTTTTGTTGAGTGTATTGGTGAAGGGGATGGGCTCGCATCACTCGCTTGTGAGCGCCCTGCGATTCTATGATTTACTCTTCGTGGTGTGTATTTTATGCTGTATATATTATATATTGGTTACTATGTTTTCAGGATTGCAGGTACATGATATCGAATCCACCTGGTTTCATAGGTTTGAGTGTGTCGATCCAACGGTTAAGTTGAACAGGAGATAGTAGCTAGGTAACTTGTGTCAAGTCTACACCCTAGCCATAGTGTGTTGTCAATCGTGTGTGTCAAGTCATTGATTGCCTTGCTTTAATCTTATTTAATTCTGAAGGTAATTCTTGATTTGGAAATAAATATTTAGAATTATTGCATTAAGTTATGTTGACGGTTATTTAATTTAAATTATGCAATGTGGATAGAAGTTATTATTTAAACTAATTGATTGAATTTAATTTATTTAATTAATTAAATTTAATCCATGAGGTTGAATTTAGTTATTAAATAATTAAATTAATTAATTAAATGTGATGTTAAGAAAACTAAAAGAAAGAAAAGAATTAAAATTAACTTTTGGAATTTGAATTTCATTTCAATTAGCTGGAATTAAATTAGAATTTGGAATTAAATTTGTATTAGGGAAATTAGTTTTCAATTTTGGAATTAATTTGTTATTTAGAATTATCAAATTAAATGGAAATTGAATTTGGTTGTTAGAAGATATTTTAAGTTGCATGCAAAATTAGATTTGGTTGTTGAAGATATTTTCAATTATGGCAACATGTGAAAGTTTAATTAATTAGAAGAGTTGTTTGCAAATTCATTCACGAAGAGAATTTTGGGGAAGAAAAGCTTCTTCAGGTGTGAGAGGATATTTTTGGAAAAAATTGCATAGAGGATGGTTTGAAGAAATTTTTGGCTGTAGAATTGATTTGGAAAATTCTGTTGAAGTTTGGTTGTCCTTTTGGATTGTTTGCTTACTTGGATTCGCTGCATAGTTGAAGAGAAATTGTGAGATCTTTGGAGGAGGCTCTGCATCAAAAATCTTCTTTTCCTGTAGCTTCAAACACTAGGTTTTATTCTGTGGTTTTTGTTCTTGATTTGTTTAAAGCAAATTGGTATTGATTAAAGAATTGCTTGTTAAATTCATTTGGGAATAGAGATTACTATTTGAGATTAAAAATTAATTATTTAGATTTTGGAAGTTTGTTATTCCCGTGAAAATTCCTTAGGGAATAGAATATAATTTTAGAAATTTGAGGAAATGATTAGTTGTTATTAAACCAAATCTAGAGAATTTAGTTATTGAAAAAAAGTTGGTTGAGATATTTAAATATATGAGGAAATGGTTAGTTTGATTATCAAACCAAACCCAAAAGGTTAGAAGACTTCTAGAGTAACTTAGTTTTCTTTTAGTTTTATTGTTATTTTATTGTTTATGAATTCAAGAAAATGGATTTAAAGAATCAGTGTTGAAACTCTGTGAAATTTATTGTTCTTTGAAAAAAAGTTGCATAATTTCACCTGTAGATGAATGTTTCAGGAAAATTTCTTTGATTTATCTAGTAATTGAAATTCTGGTTAAATATATATATATATATATACATATATATATATATTTTGGTTAATATATATATACATATGTAAATACATATGATATATAT